>BJBW01004685.1:0-138282 GCA_004320125.1 Scolopax mira | reverse complement strand
CTGTAGTGAGGGACCTAAAACTGGACACAGTACTCGAAAGGGACTTCAACACATCATGACAATACCCGCTGAGCAACAGCTTATATGAGTGAAAAGCCATTTTACTTTAAAAAAAACTCAAGATAAATTTGCTGTATCAGTTTCTAGCTCAAAGCTGCTCTATACACTCCCACAAAGAAAATTCCCCTCTGAGGATGAAAAAAAGAAAACAAAAAAGCAAGGAGACCCTCAAGAGGGAAAGTACAAACTCTCACACACCCTTTTCCTTTCAAGGACACTACTGTTGCTGCTTCTGGGGCCGAAAAAAAAGTAAGTTAAAAATATCCCCAAGTATTGCCAAGGTCATAAAATTCTGAGCTCCCAAAGTCGCTCTGCATTTCTGCCATAAAACAGTGAGACTGTTAGGAAGTTAGAAACGGGAATCACCTTATTGCTCTTGCCTGCAGTAGTATGACAAAGCGGAAAAAAGTAGAGGCATGTTATACATGTCACACCGTAACTCGCAGTGCTGCTCTGATGTGCATCCAAGACCAGCACTCTGAAAACACTGAGGGTTGTACACAGCTGTCCTTGACGTTATTCAAAATATACACCTGTGAACTACCAACCTAAATTTACTTACCACTGGAAGGGCTGGGGGATTTAGCTGCTGCCTTCTCCTGTGTCTGCATCTGCTCCTCTTGCTCCAGGTTCCTGGTCTTAACAGTGTCCTCCATATTCTCTGGCACCCAATCCTCCTGTGGGGTCACCACCATGTCAACACCTCTCTCCTGCAGCGGTGAACAATTCCCTGTCGTCATCATCTCTCCTATTTCAGAACAACCTGGATTGGTTTGGGCACACAATGCTACTTCCGAGGGAACATCACTCTTTAACTTAGGAAACAAATTGTTGTGCTGTTCCAGAAACTCCCCTACAGAAGGCTTAGATAAAACTTTATTGAGCTTTGGCATGTTTTCCAAAGCAGCCTTAAAGGACAGTTTATCTATATTATCTGCCTCTCCTGTGCCAGAAGTACAACCTTTTGAAGTTTCTTTTCCCTGGCTTGCTGGTTCAATCTTTTCTAATTCTTGGGCCCCATCAGCCAATTTTTTGCTATTTTTACAAGAACCATCAGCAAATTCCACTTCCATATCTTCATGACACTGTACTTCCCTTTCAAGAATAAACCTCTGAGAAAGGGACCCATCTTCATTTATTTGCTTCTCTCTCACTTGCAGTTTTTCTTCTTGTTCTTCACACTGAGTCTCAGGAACTGCCTCAGGTTCAGGAGTCTCTTCCAAGGAACAATCCTCAGATGGTGCTTCTCTGCCCTCAGTGTACAACAAAATCTCAGGTAGACCAGGCTGACCTGAGGCAGCCCGACTTACAGAAACACATTCTGCTTCCTGATGAGCTGGAGAGGGTAATGACCCATCTCTTGTTACATCTGCACTACCTGCCTGTATTGCAGGCTTTCCTGCAGCCTGTAAATCCTCCTTTTTACTTTTTTCACAGTTTTCAGAGAGGGCTTGATCACCTGCTTCCAGCTTCAGTTTTATGTTGTCAGTCTTCTCAGCACAGAGTCTCCAGTCTGAGGGCCTGCATTCAGTACCTGCCTCTGCCTGTGTGGTTTCGCTCTCTCGGCCCTCATTCAGAGCACCTGAGCTGAGCTCCACATCTGTGGTTTCACTCCCTTGGCCATCCTTCAGAGCACCTGAACTGAGCTCTGCATCTGTGGGCTGGCTACACTCACTCGCAGAGAGCAGCAGCTTACAGGGCTCGGATGGCTGCGACACAGAGTCACCTGCAGACACCTTTGATAAAGCATCTGTGGAACCAGAGAGATCCCCTGGTAAGCATAAATCGGTTAAAACAGCAGCTTTTTCTTCTTCAGGCTTCTTCTCTGGGCTCTGAGTTGGAACAAAGATATCCTAAAATGAAAAAAAAAGCAGGACATGGAGCATCAAGGCATCCTGAGTAGGACTGTTTATTTGTTATTCTTAGAACTTCACACTAGATTATGGAGCAAAGCAAACTCAGCACAAAACTACAGATAAAAACATCCACTTATTTAAGTCATAATTGCTCTTTTCTTGCTAAAAAAAAAATTATCACCACCTATTACTTTTTAGTACCTGTGTAGCAAAGTCAGACAGAACCTTTGGTACATCTCTCACACCACCAAATCATGGAGCACAGGTCAAGTATTACAAATTAGGAACTGTTTTTATTCCAACAACCAAGGGTTTTAAGAAGATTCTCTGGAGGAAACTATTGTATTAGCATGAAAGCCACTTTCGACTAAGGAGGAACCCTGTTTCAGCTACTGGTCTCTAGTACAGCCTTTATTATTTCCTGCCTTAAATTGATGAAATTTGTCATATTAAGCTATAAAGTCACCAACTGTCCATTAAATCCATTTTAGGCAGTATTAACTTCCAGAATCAAAAAGCATCAAAGTGAACATCAGATGATGAGAATAAGCAACTTGAAAAATACAGTAAATTGAAGTCTAGCCTTATAGGAGAACACAAATGCTTCATTACAAAACAACTTCACTTTTATCAGGATTGACCTTAACATCATGGAGAAAGTCCAATTTATGACACAGTTTGAGATGCAGGATTTCCAGTTCAGCATCAGAAAGCAGCAGCCTTCCAAAGGGGGGGGGGGTCGGGGGGGGAAACATGCACAAAGGCTTCTAGCATAGATTAAAGAGACAAGAAATACTACATTCAGTAACTCACCATACCCTCTTAAGCTGTTCCACATTTTCTCTGCAGAATAAACTGCCACACAGTATGATCAATACATAACCGCAACTGGTGGGAACAGGAAAGCTCAACGCAGATACTCAAACACACATCTTCTGCAACAGCCACATAAAAATGTATGAAAAGGTATCTACACGAACCCTTACATGAGAGAACTCTGGTTGTGATGGTATAGGTAAAGGTCCAGGAAAGAAGGTCGGGGCACTCTGGGACACTGGAGTTGAAACCTGTGGCAGGACAAGAGGTCCTGGTGGGACACATGGGATGGCCATCTCCACTAGTGTATCTCCTCTCTGCTTCTGCATCAGCTCTCCTCCTTCTCCAGTGATAGATACATCCATCTGTTCATCTGGTTTGAAAGAGCAGAAAACACAGTACTAGCAAATTCTTCATCGTATCTAAAGTTTCCATCCTTCTATTAAAAGAACAGTCTTCAGTGGCGTATACAGTTTTCTCATACTTTAACAGGTGAATCTAAAAATCTTCCTTCTGGGTGAATTTCCTTTTTTTCCTTTGGGGGAAGGGGAGGCATCATCTCCAAAAATATCTCTGTCCTTAAAATTGGGTGGGGCAAGGGAGGGAGGTGCTTTGTTAAGAATACATGTAACTATTTTGCTACAGGTCGAGAACTTCTGCAATTAGAAAGAGGTATCTAAAATTCATTAAAAGCATTTATCTGAGTTTTGGGGGTTTTTTTCCCTTTTGCTACCTTTGTTAAAATGCAACCAAATTCAGACCCCGGCTAACAAAATATCAAGATATTGTACAGAACAATCCTTCTTTGGAATGGTGTTATAGACTACACATATATAACATACGAAAGCTTTATAAAACATTGTGTAAGTCATCCAAGTTAAGGTAAAATAAATATTATGATGCAGTCTTCCTCTGTCCTTTCTATTGCTCTAACAGAATACACTTAATACAGATACCCAATACCCACCTGGAGCAAGAATTGCTTGTCTCTAAGAAAGGACAATTGCAAGCTGCAATTTGTATCCCATACAAAGTACTTCACATCTCTCAAGTGGAGGTAAGTTGGTCGACAGCACTAATTTTAGTAGGGCAGCTATGCAGGAGACATCGACAGCACCTCAGCATCTGACTCAAACACAGATCTCTCTTCCTGTACGCCTTTCAGCGTTTTCAATCACGCTTTATTCTTTAAATATAATTTTAGCAGGTTTTGAAAAGGCTGCATGCTCAGACTAAGCCACAGAGCACAGAAACACAACCACAGACCAGTATGCAGAAAATTTTACCTTTTGCTTGCTCCTGTTCAGTAGGAGTGCTGGGGACAAGCACATTGGATCCAAAGGCAACAGGAGGAATAACTAGGCCAGAAGAGACACTGCAGACCAAGAAAAGGGAAGACGGAAAAGAAGAGCATGCATCACTAGAAAATCCATTAACTTCCTCCCAAATGTAGCTGCAGCTTGTCACAATAGGAGCTTGTCAGGCATTAACTATTAAGAGATTGGGAAATTGCCAGTGACCGCATGAGCATTGTGAGCTCATTTCATCACAAAATAAAGCCATACTCCTCTCACAGTGCAAAACTGAAACACTGCTTAAAATCAAGCACAAGTCCTTGATTAGAAAACAGAGGTGGAAATGCACTAATGCATTAAGCTATTGCAATAGTCTGGCCATTTTTTTCTTACGTGGAATGACTCTCCTGTTCAAGGGATCCCTGTCCAGAGAGCTGCAGCAGTTGCAGACTGCGGGCAGGGGTGCAAGCCAGAGAGCCTCCCTCTTCCACCCTGGTAACTGGGCAGCCACTTCCTGCAGGGGTTTTGGACAAAAGGAAACAGGATTGGAAATCCAGCAAAAAACCAAGCTGATCAAAAAATTACGAGGAATGATATTGACACTCTGTGCAGTTACTTCTCAGGAAGGCAAGGAGATGCTGATTTTCACACAGAGTTCGAGGACTGCACACGAGAGTTCAGCACATGAAAGGTAAGCATAATATAGCTAAGATGAAAAAGATATGTTTGTACCTATAGAACAGATTTTTATCAGGCCAGACTGTACAGATATTCCTACTTGTGAATTTTAAAAGAAAAGATCCCCAATTGCTCCAACACCAGCAAGTTTGATCCAACACTGGAACGCAAATACAAGCAAGGTTCTTCAGGAAAAGACAACCTTGGAGGTTGGCACCAAACCTTCCAGATGCAAAGGGCTCATGCACAAGATCATACTGGCATAGACACAGTTGTGTGCAACTTAAAACTAAACAAAAAGCATAGAGTGAGACTTCATTTAGCTCATGCTTTATAACTGTGAGAAAGTTGCCTGTCAAAACTTTATTTTCTAGATCTTTCACTATTAAGATCGTTAAGAATCTTAATTCCTATTTCTTTACTAGCTTGTCAGTGGTGGATCCCAAAGCCAGACACAGACATCCTCCTAGCAAGGAGTGATGACCTCTCCCCTGATACTATTTCATGTAATCTCTTCTCTTACAGGAAAGGAACATTAACCCAGATGACCAAAACTGTGACATGAGGATTTTGATTGCAGGACCCCGTCCTGTCCCAAACAAGAAGGCCAACTCAGAGGAGTAAGGTGGAACGTTTTGCCAAAGTCACCCAGCATAAGAAAGTCTACAATATTTGCCTACGCTACTTATCCACGCTTTAAAACACTATGTGCCTAAAAAGATTAAGTAGAGATGATGATTATGATGATTTCTGGCATGGAAATTTTGGCTCTGCTTGTCAATTGTTACCTGTTCCATTATTCTCAGGAAACATATCTTCCTGACTTGACAAGATATCCGCCTCCTCATGACCAGAATCAAGGGATTTCTCAGTTTCAGTGGGGTCACAGACAGGCATTTGTTTCCTGGTATGGTCTTCTGCTTCCTGCAGAGATCTGAAAAAGCAAGCCACAGTCACTTACCTGAGAAATTCCAAGTATGAACTAATACCACAACATTGTAAAGAAAATTTATCAGCACAGATGAAAGGTATTCACATCCCTTAGGAAAAAAAAAAAGGAAAGGGAAAAAAAAGAAATAAAGATAAAAAGGAAGACTGACATCTCCTCATCCCTGACAAGTTACATTTTCAGAACTGTTTTGTAAGTTTTCTAACAATTTAAGTGATGCTTAAATGGCATGCAGATTGTTCTACTGAATTCTATTCAATTTGGTTTCTAGGAATTTTGTTTCACCTCATTTTTAATATTGTTTTGTGTCAGAATATAACAATACAAGGTGAAGTAAATATTATTCTATTTGGCATAAAAGACAAAATTTACAAAAAGCTGAAGTTTCACATTTAAAAATAATTACAACTATAAAGCTTACAATAGCAAATACTCAAAAGTATACTGGAACAGCCACCACTTAGCCTCTAGATTTCTCATGTGTGACCAAAGCCCATGCTGCACTGATCAGGTTAGTCAACTTCTGTGACTTAAACAGAATTATTAATTTAAATATATTCCAGTCATTTAACTTCAAGAAATTTATTAGTATATTTTATTATCTAGTGTACTCTCCCTGAAACATAAGCCTATTGATATCTTTGTGTGTAAGAGCTTGACACCACCTCTCTTCTCAGCTAGGAATGGCAAAAGCACTCCTTAGTCAGCACTGCTGCAAAAAGGTCTCATCAGTACTTCATCTCTCCCTCCGCTTTTCTCCTTTGCCTTGAAGCCTGAACCTTCCTATGACTAAAAATCTATTAAAAAAAAAAAAAGACACAAATCAACTTCCAGAACATTAGCAAGAGATGTACAAAGAACACGTGCTGGTTTACCTTTCAGACCTCTCTGGCTGGCCTTCCAAAGCAGTGTGTGTTTCTCCACTGGAGACAGGTTCCGTGCTGCCCCCATGCAATTCTAGCAAGAGAAAAAAATAATATATTTGTTATTCAGGTCATTTGAATTAATATACAAAGAGAAGAAAGCATAGTTTTGTAAATTACACAAATATCAAGATAAGCTTTATGTGAAAAAAAAAATTAATGTTGAACTATCAATGGTAACAGCAACAAAAAATGACAGGATGAGATTTTTCCCAGGAAGGAAATTAATTTTGAGATTGTATGAATATTCTAGAAACAAATTAGGAGAGAGAAGTGCAAGAATCAATGACAGCACTTGGACAGCTACAAGAAAACAAAGGAAATAGCCCAAAGGAAAGAACTTTATCTGTGAACTTATTTCTGAAAATATTAATACCGTATTTCCTCTCAAAGAAATATAACATCTATAATTTCAAGAAACCATAGGGAACTGACAGTGCAACAAAAGGACAGCTAAGGTCATTTTCACATACCATCTTTAGTATCATTCTTCACAAGTGTGGAAGAAGGGACAGCAGCTCCAGGGTGAAACTGGTGTCTTGCGTCTCCTTCATTGGGCACAAAGTCACTCTCAAGGTCCTGGCTCTGTGAGAGCTCGAGAGCTCCAAACTGCAACTGTGACATGCCTGTATCTAACACCAAACATCCATAACATACATATATATATGCACACCAAAGTAAGAAATACAAAAGAAAAATAATCAAAGAGCCATCTATCACTTTACAAGGGCAAAAGTTACACCCTCTAACAAGAGAAGTATTTAGGCTATGGCAGAAACTCTGAATAAACTAACCAACTGATCTCAGCTGTACCAATTAAAAATAGAGTACAGTAACTGAACAGAGATCAAGACCATTAACTAAGAAACCAGTGTTAATCAGCAAGGTCTCGTGTAACGCCATTAGGAACTCCAGCAGATTCGGAGTCCATCATGAGAAAACAATCCTGATAATATATATCCTGTGCCTAAAAGCCCTTTGATGACAGCAACCCTTATGCCAGCAGTTCTTTACGCTGCCACAAAAAGGCCCTGTCTCCTAATGGTCACAATACATCACCGCCTCTTCATCTAAGCCTTGTCTCCAAGATCCTTATTAACAATGATATGAACTCACCATTTTTTTTCCGAACACAAAAGCATACAGATCAATTTCTGGAAAAAGACGCCAATTTCTGACCCGTTATTACCAGCACAACTACCTGCAGTGAGACAACCGGGGCAGCTGAACAACTGCTCAGATGGCAGAGAGGGTTCACAGTCCCGGGAAAAAACCCGTAATGGAGACATTACCTTCCACACGCGGGGAAGCGGCACAGTCCTCGGCATCACCCTCCTCTCCTTCTCCAGCCTTTCCAAGGGCTCTGCAACAGACACAAGTGTCCCCTCGTCCTGGGCTCTCCCACAAGCTGCCTTATCAAGCCCACCCTCCCTTCCGCGGGGCCTCACCCGGCCAGCCGCCCCCCAGGCCCAGGCCGGCCCCGCCGCCCTTCTAACCGCGCCCCGCCGCGGGGACGGGAGCCCGCAGCCCCCGGTTCCAGCCTGCCATCAGCGCAGGCCGGTGGCTCCGCAGGGCGAGCAGAGCCCGGAATGGCGGCGACCGCCGCGACGCGGCCACGCACCTGCTCTCCCCGCCAGGCGGCGGCTCGTCCTCAGCGACGCCCGGGCGGGCGGCGCTCTCCATCGGCCCTGCGAGCACGGCGCCGTTAGCGCGGCCTCGGCCACCGCCCACAGCCCAGCCCTGACCTGCGGGCCGCTCCCAGGCCGCCCCGCCGCACGCGGGAGCGCGACTGCCGGCAGGGCCGCAGACGATCTCCTGCAAGACAGAGGGACGGGCCGCGTCAGGGCCGAGCCGGGCCATGCGCTCACCAGAACGGGGCTGGGGCTCCTCCGGGCCAGCAAGCCGAGGCAGGCCTGCTCCGCGTCCGTGCCCTCGGGCTGCGAGTCCTCCACGATGAGGCGCGGCGTGCCCTGCTGCGAGAGGCCGGGGTCCAGCGGGCTGCCGCGCTCCATTCAGGGCGCAACGCCCGCCACAGCTCTACAGCGCCCCGCGCCGCGCTTCCCGCGGCCGCCACCTTGCAGCGACCCGATTGGTAGCGCGCGACCCGTCCGCCCCATCGTTACCAGGGAGACGCCGGGCGCGTGCGCCGTGGGGCGGGGCGGGGCGGGGTCGGGCCTGAGTGGGGCCGGGCCTGGCGGCGGCTGCGCCAACTCTATACCGGAAGCGGTAACGGCAACGGGCCCGAAGGGGGTCACAGGGCAAGGGGCGGCAGAGCGTGGGGTGACGGGCCGAGGGGTCATAAGCTGAGGCGTGACAGGGCAAGGGGCGAAAGGGCGAGGGGTCACCGGGCGGGGCGTCACCGGGCGGGGCCCTACCGGCCCTCTTTTGATCAATGGCACAAAACGCCCCCAGCTCCGTCTCGGCACCGAAGGGCTTGTCCCGGGCAGACACAGCCGGTGTGTCAATGTTCAGGTGTTGCAGGAAAGTGAAATCTGGTTAACTTCTTTGTGTTTGTGTTAATAACTGGCAGTTACTGAAGAAGTCTTGGGCAGAAATTGTGATGGTATCGCTGTCTTTCAGCATTAAAGCTTGTGCCTAGAAACAAGCTAGCTTGAATAGACTAATTTAAATATGCTTTTGCAAGTTCTTTTTTTTTTTTTTACAGGTGAGAATTCTGTGTATTTTATTTAAGAACCTGTTACAGAACCAAAAAACATCGAAGACTGAAAAAACATTACCTAGCCTGGAAGAAACTGTTACCATGCAAAGTTATAGACAAAAGGCTGTACATGGAGAAACACTAACTACGAGTTTGCATCAAGAATTTTTATTTGTAATGTGAAGTCCAAGTTTGCACATGCATGTTAAGAACACTAAACGGGCTGTAAATACTTACAGTTATTATACAGGAAGGATGCTTTAGTGGGTGTTTGTTCAGCTTCCAGAAGATGCTCCTTTAGCACATTTTAAGCTGTATTATTGACAAGTTTTTCTGGTGTGCTAGTTTCAAAGCTGCACAAATTCAGGATGGAGTTTATGGGCTACATGGCATTGCTGTAAAATAAAGCAACAGAGGGTCATCATGCCTGACAAACAAATGAGCTGGTGTGGTGACACTGCCACCGAAAAGGTGCAAACAGCAAGCATCATGGTTACACGTGTGTGTGTGCATGTATTTTAGATGCGTGAAATAATTCTTGTTCTCCACAGTGGCAAGGCCGGAGCTGAGCACTGCATCTAGTGAGAAGTGGCAAAGGAACTGGCTATCGGAACAGTCTTCAAATAGAAAAAAGTTGATGGCAAATAATGTGTTTTTCACATCCACAGTTTAGAGGACAACTACGGATTTGTGTACATGAATTGCAAAGAGGTTCAAATTAAAGACAGGACAGAAAAAAGAAAAAATGTTTAAAAAGCAAAGCTAATGAAGCCCTGAAAATTAATTATGCAGTCTCCAACATTTAAGGCTTTTTTTTGGTTGTTTTTTAAGTAGTAAGAAAGGTACAGGTGATCTTGGTCTGAAACAGGACGCGAGATTAAACATCTCCAGGATTCACTTCCAGTCTCATTTTTCTACAATTCAATACATTTGCATGAATCTGGATAAGACAAAATCAAGAACTCAGTCCAGGCAGTCAAATTAGAAAATGCAAATCTGCATCTGAGTTTTAAAGCTGATGGCACATATTTTGTGTTAAATTTGTAATCTCTTTTTTTCATCTTTTTATATGTTGTGAAAAAAGCAGCCTGCTTTGTTTACAATACACAAATCTTTGATCTAAACATCCCCCTCTGTTTGCAGACTTTTTTTCTGAGTCTTATCCTAGATTATGAATAGGGTATGGCCATCTTTATCCAAGAAGGAGGATAAAAGAGCAAAATTAATCTTTGCTTCCTTTCCCTTCAAACAAAACTTGTCCAGCACCAGACTTTTAATTAATAAATGTATGAAAACTGCCTGGTTTTTCATATTTGGAATATTTTTTTCTGACTTGTGTATCTTCCAGAATGCAATGGACAGGTGAAGCTATAGTTTGTTTTGTTCTGAGTTCTTCTTTCCAGTGTAGTCTACTAATTAGAATGGGAAGCCAAGAAGCAGGACTGCTGGTACTCACATTCATTTCTTCCACTGCAAATCCCTGTCTCTGTGTAGCCCCAGGCCCTGTCTCCAAACCAGGACAGTATTCACGTGAAAAGCACCAAATCCCAGGCCCTGATTTCAATTGGGAATTGGACTCCTAAGCGAAGGTACCTAACAAGACACTCAACTTACTGAAGGAGTAAAGATACTACTTTTAAGTGAAAATCTGCTTAAGCCCTGTACTGCATTATCACACTAATTGTCATGTGCAAAGCGGACACATCTAACGACACCCCAGCCTGACACCCCATGTTACCCCCCCTCTGCTGCAAACACAAGCAGCAAGCACCTCCCAGGACCTGTCGTGCTGCGGGGAGCACTGTCCTGGCCCCCAGCCCCTACTCCCCGCACGCCCCAAGGCTTTTCCCAGAGTCAGCAGGTCCTGGCTCACTCCTGACGCCGTAGATGTCTGTGCTCTTTTCCAGGAGCTCTCTGGTTTTAAATAAATACCAGTTCCTTGGGTGGGGTTTGGCTGTGAGAAGATTGGGCACCCTTGTTCCAACAGGCAGCTCCGGGAAGCAGACAGCTAACGTGTGCCTCACAAACTTAAATGTCCTCCTGTGACAAGGTGACCGTTACCGGCAGGTGGAGGGAAGGCAGTGGATATGTTTGAGGGTTTTATTTAGCAAAGCTTTTGGTACTCCCTTTCATGGTATCCTCTGGACAGCATGTCCAGCACACAGCTACCGCCACCCCAGTGCTGCCTCCAGCTCTGGGGCCACCAACAGCAGAAGGACACAGAGCTGTTGGAGCAGGGCCAGAGGAGGCCCCAGAGATGCTGGGAGGGTTGGAGCCCCTCTGCTGGGAGAACAGGCTGCGAGAGTTGGGGGGTTCAGCCTGGAGAAGAGAAGGCTCCGGGGAGACCTTAGAGCCCCTTCCAGTCCCTCAAGGGGCTCCAGGAGAGATGGGGAGGGACTCTGGATCAGGGAGGGGAGCGACAGGACAAAGGGGAAGGTTTTGACACTGAAAGAGGGGAGAGCCTGTGCTCCAGGAGCAGCAGCATCAACCTTGAATGACAATGCAATTGACTGCTCTCCTGTGACCTTCAGGCAAAGGCTCTTACTGTTATTGCGGTGCATCTATATTCTTAATTTGTGAATGGTGACCACAAAGAAATATTCACCGTTCAAATGCAACAAAAAAAAAGGACAGATATTTAATCACGCAAGCCTTACATGGCTAAGATTGACAGCAAATTTAAGTGTACCTTTTACTTATTGACCCACATATTTCTTCCTTTGAATGCTCTTGACATATTCAGTAACAGAAAACGCGCCATGTGGGACTGCAATTCAGACATTTCACTACAAGCCAGGACCACGTAGTTTCTCTGCACCTTTTTCTGGAGAAATCTTGAAGTCCCCACATGGCTTTCCTGACCAAGGGCAGTTGGGGCAGACATCTAGACACTTATTGTGGGAAGTGGAGCATTTCTTTGTGAAAAATCTTAGTAATACTCCATTTATGCTCATTTTTTATGCTTGTGCTTTGCCTGACTGTTTCAGTTACATTATTTCAACTGGTTATCAGTTATCAGTTATTCCTGATAACTGAGTTATCAGGAAAGATGAAAAAAAAAGGTAACAATTCTAGCCACTTCATATTTAATATTTAAGCAACTAAAAATCACCTTTCCTTCAAAGAGGGATTTCTACTTTAGCAGGAAATAGTAAATAGTACCTTTTTTGGTCTGATCAGCATTGACATTAATTCCAAAACTCTGCAC
Organism: Scolopax mira; assembly: GCA_004320125.1. Lineage (NCBI taxonomy): Eukaryota > Metazoa > Chordata > Aves > Charadriiformes > Scolopacidae > Scolopax > Scolopax mira. The sequence continues at coordinate 125,838 of BJBW01004685.1, read as the reverse complement.
CACTGGAAATGACACAATGAATATACATGATCATTTCATAGGCACATAGATCCTAGTCTTGATCAGAGCTGCAGTTGCTCAATGTTGCACAGGAGATGCTCAATAATTTGCCATACCTTCTGTAAGACAAGAGTGGGAGGAACAGGAGGACTGTTCTAAATCTGATAAATCACCCATGGGGTTAAATGGAAGCAAAAATATATGAGGTTTGGTCAAACTGAAGGGCTTAACCCTCTGTTTCTCTTTCTATATCTCACCATACATCCTGAAAGTGACACTACAGAGGGTTGCATGGCTCTGTCTCTGCACAGAAGCGTTACTGAAGTCAGGTATAGACAGACGTGTTCACCACAGGAGAGACCCAGGCATCAACAAAGTCCCTTTAGGTGGTCACCTATTTTTCCTTGCTTCTTAGAAATGTCACAGCTAAAACAACATATTTTATCTCAGTTAAAGGCAGTATTTCCATTCAGATTCTGCCATAGGTCTCCGGTTCCCAGAAGTATTTTTACTTTTAGCCAGAAGTCACTGTCCCAGGCTAAAGGGCTAAGAAACTGAATTGTGTGGATTGTACTTCCCATGATATTATGAAGATCCTTTTTATGCTATTTTGAGCCTACTTACTAAATCCATGTTTGTAATGGTCATTTACCTGTGATTCATCATCCTTCACTGTTTAGAGGTAATCCTTCCGTCTGTTTTTGCCACCTCTCGTTCTGTGATGTTTGTCAGCATCTCTAATACCAATAATCAGCCAGACAGCTTGTGATATTTCATGGGGGTGCCAGCTACTGCTGCAGTGTATGAAAGCAGAAACTTACACCACAATTGCTATACAGATCTGTTATATGGGTCCCGACTGTGAATTTACAGGGAAAAGCAGGAACTTAATAGGCTGGAAATCCCTCGTCTAACCACCTTAGGCAGTGAACACACATGAGGACCAAAGCCATCCTAATTCTACCGTGACCACAGACAGCTCTGATTCACATCAAAAAGCGACAGAAATATTGTTGTTCTATCATTTGTTGGTACAGTAGAAGAACACAAACCGGTCACATCATAAAACCCCACCTCTTAATTGTAAACAGATTTCCCTAGAAATTCTAGTCTCTATGGTACAGAACCAAGCTGGGGTATTTTTTTTGAGCTTTCATTCCGGTTTGCATGTCTCCTGTCTCTCTCCTCCCTGGCAGAAGGCCAGCTGGAGGAGTGTCTCTGCACTGCAGTGAAAAGCTGCAGCTCTGGAAGGCTACCGTGTCAAAAATAACCAGCAAGTATTGGGACTGAATCACCTGAGAACAGAACGCACTTCTACCAGCTGGTATGAAAATCTCTGACAGTCTTTCATCTTTATGTTTTGTCATCGTGTTTTCCCTCTTGAGGTCTACAATCCCATTTTCATGACAGAATTTATTGTACACTGGTGTTTATTCACATATTTACCTGCTTCAGTGGAACCCCTTGAGACAAATTAAATTAATGCCACTATGCAAATTACAAGACACAGAAATAAATTGAACCCTTTTGATGCAGTAGTTCTCTCTGTTTATGAGATTTATGTCATAAAGATTGTAGCCAGTGGCATCAACACAATTTAATGTGAAAAAGACCTATTGCATCTTCTCCTAAATTGTCTGTTGAGAGCTAGAGCACCTTTTGATTAAAGACTTCAATTTGAGAAAACTCTGTAAGCTAGTAACATCAGCTGTAGCTTGCAGAGATAATTATTCTGGATTTTTCCCCCTTTCTGTCGTTGGCTTTTTTCCTAATTATCTTCTGTCAAAGTCTTATGATGCTATAGATTCACATATGCTTGCCAAAATCCGACTGCCTGAACCTTTTGAGGTTTCAGCTGCATCCTCGCTGCGGGCCTGGTGTGCACAAATGAAAACAAGAGGGCAGGACCCTGCATTCTCTACCCCCCAAGACCTCCTGAGCCTGTCTCTGTTCTGTGGGAACCCGGCAGAGCGCAAGGGCTGAGCCTGATGCTGCGTTAGGAAACGCTGCAGGTTGCTGCTGACTTGGCTCTTGGTTTACAATAGCTGGGTTGCTTTTCCTCCACCCAGCTGCATCAGCGCAGGATGGATCTCCCTTTCTTTGCCTTTTTTATCTGAAACTCCTTTCCGGTGGCTGTCCCTTGCCCAGCGCACAGAAGTCCCACACTTTGAGTTTGTTCAGCTTTTCCATGTACTGTGCTGGCGTGCTCCGAGGATGTGGCTGGAACTGGCTGTCGGATCGTGCCCTGAACCAAGGCATCCCCGGGGCATTGGGGGCTCACTCCTGGCTGCCACAGCTCACACGCCAGGGGCTAGCAAACCTGAGATTTTTCTCGTATCTCACATTTCTGGAATCTAGGAAATCTCATCGCTTACCGTTAGAGACCATTACACTTTAATTGGGCAGGAGAAAGAATCACTGGGTAGGGATGAAGCTCTGATGGTTGTCCTTGCTGCCAGGCTATGGAAGAGGCTGGGGGGACGTGAGCGGTGACGCCAAACCGGGGCGTCCCTTAGCACTGCCCTTCTCTGTGAATTTACTACAGATACTGCAACAACTCAAGGCTGGGCGTTTAAAAATCTCTGTGGATTTCTGTGTTCAGGTACCTGCCTCACTCTCCAGCCGGGAGGGTACGAGGAGCCCCGCTCCCAGCTCTCCTCCGGCGCCCGGCGAGCCCTCAGCGCGGCAACGGCACCGCTCCGCCCCGCCTCCCCGCGGCCGCTGGATCTCCCAGACCCACTGTCCCACCAGGGCCGCGCCCCGCGTCTGCCGACGGACCGGGGTGGGGGGGGAGGGGGCAGCGCCGCCCCCGCGGAAGCGAACCGGGGGCTCCCGGAACCGGGCCCCAGAGCCGGCCGAGCGCGACCTGTGAGGCGATGAGGCCACGCCCCCTCCGCCGCAGTAGCGCAGGAGCACGTGCCAGTTCGGCCAATCGGAGAGGGGCTCCGGGCGCTTTAAGAGCCGTGCGCCAGTCACCGCGCGCTGCAGCAGCGGCCGCCGGGGTTGCTATGGAGACCGCGGCCGGTCCGGTCGCTATGGAGACGGCAGTGCCCGGGCCGGCGGGCGGGCGGCGCCGGGAGCCGCGGAGGCACGCACTGCTGGCCGTGATCGGGGAGGTCGGGACAGAGCCGGAGCGCGGGGCGCTGCGCGCCGCCCTGGAGCGCGGTGAGCGGGGGACGGCCGAGTGACTCGCCGGGGGGCCGGGCGCCGCGGGGGCTGCGAGCCCGCCCGGCTCGAGGCGGAGCCGCCGGTGCCTGCCCTGCGGCACCGTTGTCCCGCCGCAGGCTCCCGGAGGGCCGGCACTACGGGCGGGGTAGGAGGCCGGCGAGATGCAGTCGAGAGGTGCGCCGGCGCTTTGCCCGAGGCAGCAGGGGCTGCGGGAGCAGCCCGGGTGTGGCCGGTGGCGCAGCCGCAGGGGTGGCGCGGGCGGTGTTGCGGTGACCGGGGCCTCAGCTCCCGCCAAGGAGGAGTCCGGTGACAGCCGCGGTCCTCAGGCAGCCAGGCAAAGCGGCTATATCTGCGCTCTCCTCCTGAGCCCTCATTTGTTCGCATGAGCGAAATGCGGTTAACGCCGGGTTTGGATGTCTAAAAGCTTGAAGACGTTTTATGGTCCTAATTTCCCCAAGTTTCTATTTTATTAGCGGGTCAGTTGATTACATCTTATTTCCATTTCAGCCCGAACTTACGTGCTGTTAGAGGGTTCGCCTGGCCGGGCCCTCGCTGCGTTGCCAGGGGAGGGAGGGCCGCAGACAGGGCCCTGCGGGCCTGAGGCGGGAACTGAGCCGCAGCGTGGCGGGAACTGCTCCAGGAGCAAAGACTCCGTGCCATAACACTTTGCTCCTTTGTTAGCGGTTTGTGGTAGCACCCAGAGGCCTTGGCAATGAATGAGTCTCTGTGTATTAGATGCAGTGTTGCTTAAAAGTGAGGGGGGAAGGAGGTGGGAGATAATAGTTCTTGCTTTGTGTGGTTTCTAATGGGAAAGGAAAGGTTGTCAGCTACTTCAGGACACTGTGTGGACTCCCTGTTCCCATAAATAGATCAGCACACCTCTGAGAAACAGAATAACAGCCTTTAGACCTTGCACGCAGTTATGCCCCCCGTTGCCAAGACACATTGGTTTGAAGGGTACTGATGGTGACAGCTGTAACCATTGGCCAAACTGTGTTATTTGGAGATACTTCTGTGACTGTTTTCCTTCCAAGCATCAACAGTACTGAGGAACAGATGGACAGTGCAATTTGAGAGGGAATGGTTGTAGAGATGTCAATTCTTGTCCAATTGCTTCATCATCTTTTCCATCTATCTCTGCTGGCAGGCCATTTACCAGCTACTTTGAGGGCAATATTTCGATCCCTTTTCCAAGGGATGACTTTATTCAGTAGGAGTAGGTTAGGTTATTGTAATTATAATTATCATTATTATTTATTGGCATATCTGTTGTGTGAAAAGCAGGAGGATCACTTGCACTACACTTAACTGGTGTGCCAACTTGCATCCTTATCTATTATTTGAACCTTTGAAATAGTGACAGATCAGACTGATCTAATAAAAAAAATAAGAATGGTTAAAATTACAGCAAGCTCATTAGATCTGTCAGCAGAGCATATTATAATGTTGGCGACTTGATTCAGGGAGTTCAAGGAATGTGGAAAGGGTACACACATGATGATTCCTGTTTCTTAAGTGATGGCTTGCTGGAGAGTGTTTGTGTGAGAGTAGAACAGGCTACTGAGCAGATAATCTTATTTCTTTGGGAAACAAAGCAGTCTAAATAACAAAAGGCTTCTGCCCTTCAGAGCAGCATTTTTCTGCAACTTGGTAAGTGGCTTATAGCCCTGATAACCGTCAGATTAACAACACTGGCATGTAAAATTGGTCCCAAGTGTCATATATACATGTAGATAGGGTTTTCTAAAAGATGAAGAAAGTAGGTTTGGTTTTGTGTCTTTGTTCTGTTGGCTGTGGTGCCCTGTCTGTGCAATAAACCCAAAAAAAACCCCAAAAAAATCACCAACCCAGAAACGCCCACAAACAGAAGCAAAAAAGAAAAAACACCACCACCGCTGAAAAAATAATAAATTTTTTCAGTGAATATATCTCTTGTTCTGGCTGACCCAAAAAGTGTGTTTTCCCAGACTTCTTCCTATATCTTGGTTCATGATAATGGAATAATGAATACAGGATATAATGGGAACCTGCTTGTTTCCATGTGTAGCGCTTCTTAGGCAGTGACATTATTTGTCTGTGGGGTGCTTGAATAACATAATACTTATTCTAAAATGTTGTCTAATAAATACTGGTCATATTTTTCTATTCCTGTATGAGTTTGTTCAGTTTTGAAACAATATCTGGAAGACTAGGTCTGGTATTGGGGGAAATGATGAATCTTATAAGCCAATTACCTCTGCAGGAAATTAAAAAAAGTTCACAAGGGAAGAGATAGAAAGCTGATGAGTTGCATGGTGTGCCATGGGACTGTGCAAAGAGCATGAATACTTAGTAATCTTATTATGGGATAGTGTGCTTGCTCTGTGTACTCTTATACTGGGAGGTAGAGAGGGTCCTAATCGGCAAGGACAATGTTCTGGCTCCTGTGCCACAGAATGATAAATTGCTTTGGAGTAACTTCAGACTACCTAGAAGGAAAAAAATGTTGAATAAATTGCTGCAAGTAGGAGCATGAGTGAGATGATAATTTCACTCTTCCCTTTCCTTGCTTTGAAAGAGGATCTCCTCTTTCTGCATTCTAGAGGATGTAGCAGTGCCTCAAATAGCATTTATTGCTGCAGTAGGCCATCACGGTAGTGACACAGCAGCTAGAGTCAGCAGGATTTGTCCTGCAGAGTGCCACCTTGTTCCTGTCCAGGTCATAGTGCTCATCAGTACTGCATTAAGATGCACTTATATTAGACATTTGTTTAAACAGTCATGCTTTCCAAGGGTATAGCACAGGAAAACGTTTTTTCACTTTCTTGCTCCATGTCTTTTATTACGTGTTTCATTTGTTCCTATTCCATGCCCAAACTGAAAGTAATAGATCTGTGACACTGAATGTACGGCAAGTTGTTTTATTTTTCTCCCTGATGCTCAGAGGCTTTACTGAGAGGTTTTCGTGCTCTTTGCAATGCAGGCTGTCAGGTAATAAATAAGCTATATTACTCTGTTTCAGCTGTCACCAGAAGAAAAAACTAAGAACAAAGTTTTCTTGAGCTGCTGTAGATTCTACAAGTCTTGAGACTACTGAACTGGGTGACGCAGTGATACTAACTCTGTCCTGGTTACCTGTAGAAAACTGTTGCTTGCATCCTAAAAAAAAAATCCTCTTACTCACCAGCAGCCAGTAGAAGCTGTTGCACAACATGGAGCTACTCTGCTCCATGGAGAACTTGAATGGCAGTAACTGGGAATACCTCCATGAAAAAAATCAACATGCTTCACTTGAAAGGAGGCAGATATCAGATGCAATAAAACTTTATATTTTATGCAAGAGAGAACATGTCTCCATGAGATGGTGGAAGATCTCTCGGTGAGGACCACAACCATAAGCTCTGGAGCTGATCTTGTTTCAGTTAACTCTTAGAAGTCTGTGGCACTGGCCTTCAATGGCTGTACTTCATCAGACAGCAGCACAGGAGGCTGGAGTAGTGATTCATGATGATATCTTTGTTTTGTTCATGGTGCCAGTGTAGTATCACACCATCTAGAAGAGGCTACTTCTTACTGGGATGTGAAGATCTGTAGTGTTTGGTGTCATCCAGAATGTACAACTGCTTGCACTGAAGGTGACTGCCCCAACATGGCATGGTGCTGCTTGCTCTGTGAGCAGATACTGTTTCCTGCTGTGATATGCAGGTGATTAGCTTACAAAGATTATATAGATTAAAGAGCAAACTCAAAGGGTCTCAGTGGGATCACGGGTTTTGATGATTACACGGAGTGAGTTATGGGGTGGTTTTTGTAACCTGGAGGATGCATAGGGTATAAGAGCAGAGAAGCTGGTGTTTCTGAGCTGATAAGTAGTTTAACTGTCCAGTAGACTAGTGACCAATGCTGGATAATGGAGGAGATGTAGAACTAACATAACAAACACAGGTTCCTTGGTTAGTCAGTGGTGTAATTTATTTAGCCTCAACCCCTCGTAGCTTGCTGATTTCACCTGTGCAAAGCCCAAGTTGATTGAAGGCTTGCTCACTGCATATACTTTGGGGATAAGTATTATATGGAGGGTAAGCATCTTAAGTAGCCTTCTGCCTGTGAAGACTTCCTCCTAAGTATGCTCTTTTGGAAGAGCATCACTGGTCCTTGTGTGTCCTGTTAACTTATGTCTCCGCTTCTGGTTTTGGAGTAAATGTAGTAACAGCTCACTTTTTTCCTTCTGTTGTTTGACAGGAATTCGTTCCTGGAACATTAACATTCTGTCCTGTGACCTGAATCAGCAACTGAGACTCTTTGTGACCCGACACCTGGCACAGTTTTCTTCAGAAGTCAAAGGTCAGCTTTCTGGTTTATCAGCACTAACTTTTAACTTTTCTTTTGGGCTTGAAAAAAAAAAAACCAACCGAGAATAAAGCTGATTGTGATTTAGAATGTCAAATTGAATTAATGAGTTGTTTGCCCAATGCTTAGCATTGGACAGGCATGTGCTAAGAAGTCTCTGCTCAGGAAAGAGCTAAGACATGTATAGAGATGGATAGGATTCCAGAGCAATTCTATGTTTGCATGCTTCACTGACAAACTTGCTGATCAGTAGCAGTAATTTTCTTATCTATTTAGAAATACAGATTAGTTATTGTAATTGTGCTTTAAATTGACAGATATTGGTCTCTCAACTAAGTGACAGAACAATGGCCTGTCACTTTAGTAGAAATGTTTGTGTTCTGTAAGTCTGTCTTCTATCTTGTGACAGTGCAAGGTAGGAAACTGGTATCTATCTTCCTTTCTACATCATAGTTCTAGGGCAGAGATCTGGCAAGATCTGGCAGAGCTGAAGAAACATGTGTGTTCATCTTCTCCCTTGATGTAGGGATTTCACATGTTGCTGTGTATTAACCAGTGTGCAACGGAGAAAGTTCTAGATTTGGCTGAAAGCGTTCCTTAAGATTCTGGTGGTGCTGTCACTGGAGAAGCAGTGACAGAGTTTAGACACCAACTGGATGCACTCTGTGTTCTAGGACAATTCCCAGCTTTTCCTGTAGGAATTTGCACATGCACTGTCCCTGACCAGTCTATCCTTCTGTCTCTCCAACCAAATGTTTGTTACCTGGGATCAAGTGCAGTTGTAATTCATCCTATAGCAAATATGGATGCAGGATATATTGAAGAATGGTCTGAATAAGCAGCTTCTTGAGGTGCTGCAATTCAAGATTAGGTTTTGTTTAGGTGGGTGTAGTTCTTGCTGTGTAAAACATTTCCCAATTGTGTTCTCTCTTCAAAAGCGATATACCAAATAATTTATTTTCTATCAAGTTTTGTAATCTAATCTGAGGGAGGGTGCTTTTCTTCTGTACTCTGTAAAAGTAACTCCTGGCATGGATTCCTAACTCCATTTAGTATGAACAGCTTTATTGTAGCTGTGATGAGTAAGCGATGACTTGGCCAACAACTACAGAAGTGCTAATGGTCAGTTGGAGCAGCACAGGCGAATTTTGACTGACACACTGTCTAAAAATACTGGGTTTTTTGTCCTGACTTACAACTTTTACTTACAGAGATCCTTCAAACAGACAAGTCTCTAAGCCCTTTAGGAGGTCTTGCCTTTGTGCCTGAGTTTGTCCCGTGGGCCTGTTGAATAAAGGTATCCTTATGCTTCAGGATGGTTCAACGTGGCTGTTTGGACAAATCTCTTTCCAGAGGCGCTTGTTTTCTGGAAGATGATGGAGGCAGTTTGTGTAACAGAAGTAATGTCTTCATTCGTCCAATACCTTTGGAAGCCACCTGGTTGAGAAGAGGCAGGGAGAGAAGTGAGTGGTGGTCATTTCTTTCCTTAGCTCTAAGTCACACTGCCTTTTCCTAACTGTAGTCTCTCTGCTAGCAGTGGCTAACACTGCTAAAACCTCTCCCTGTGCTGCTTTTTGGATATTGTGGATCATAATCGTATTAAACAACTTAGGATGATTCTCTTTGTAGGGCAAACTCATCTCATCTTAGGTCAGCTGATTTCACTAAAGGAGTTGAAATTGGCTATAGAGACTTGATCCCGAATTGGAGGCTTGCAGTTTAAGGTGGTATGAGATATGCTGCCACTCTTCCTCATCATTACACATCTGCAAAATTTTCTGTGGGACTACACATTCCTGCTAACTGCACAGCATCTTCTTGCTCTAGTACTTTTTTGGGAAAGGAAGAACATAGCTAGCTCTCAGCTGTTTCTGCTTCTGCTGTGGTCAGCGGTATAGATGTGAGATAATTTGGCCTTGTGATCTAGGGAAAGTGGACTGGTCTTCAGAGCAGATCGGTTACTACTGATGTGTGGCAAGTGTGTCCATGCATATGTAATTTCTCTAATAGAGTCCCATGGCAGCACTTAAGGCAAGAAGAGCCAGGCAGAGACAGGTTTTGGTATTATGAAGATTTAGAGAGCAGGTTTGCCTCAAACTAGATACTTTCACATTCCTATTGATTGATTCAGTAAGCGTGGATCTTGAAATGCAGCAAAATGATCCCTCTGACAGGGTCTATCCGTGAACTGAAGAATACTGAGGCAGAAGGAATAAGCATGGGAATAATGTTATGTTAATACTTAGTGTTTGAACCTGAAATCAAAATGTAACTGCAATACTCTGTGAGAACAGAGAGGGCACAGTTACCCTGCTGACAAGTTTTCAGTCTGTTTAGAGATGATGAGGAACAAATGAATCTCAAGTGCCGTACAATGGAGAGGAGGAAAGCTGAGGACAGAGCTGGTAACGGCAAGGTAGTCATACAAACAAACTAGTGAAGATTTTTAAAATTTCTTTTCCTGATTTCTGACATGTCTAGTCACTTTTTGACTGCTGCTGAGCAGTGAACTGACTCCTGAATAGAGCTAAGACTATCAGAACCTCAAGATTTCTCCCTAGTGGTAATAGTTAACTCTAGTTAGCAATAGTTAGTATCACTTTAAGTGACACCATTACTGTTGAAATAATTTCAGTGTCTCCAAAATATATTCTCCATTTCTTCCAAACACAAAACGGAATTACTTAATGAGTATTTCTGTCTCTTTGACTTGTTGTTATCTAGTATCTCTATAAAAATAGAGATTAGCACAAAAGCAGAAACCTTTAAGATCATATATAAAACTTTATTTAAGATCATATATAAAACTTTATTTAAGATCATATATAAAACTTTATTTAAGATCATATATAAAACTTTATTTCAAAATAATTCTAAAATATTATTATCACCTTTAACAGACTCTTTAACACCAAGAGAGCTCCTCTGGAAACTACATATCCTCAGTTCTTTTTGATGATATTGGGCTGCATTTTATGTTTGAGATGCCAGCATACTGAACCTTCTTTGCTAGACCAAACTATCAGGATTAATCTTTTGTTTTCCTTTTGTGTATTTAAAAATGTTCCTTTGTTCCTAAGATACACATTATGGTTTTCCCTCTGATACCCCAAAAGGTACTCTGTGAGGATAACAAACCAGAGCTCCAATTAGCTATCTTGACCTTCAGCTAAGCAGAGGTTAATTTAACATCAGTTTCTTGCTTTCATGCTGGTCTGTCCAAATGTTGATTCCTGACTGAAGGTGCAAATGGTGCTTCTCTCGCTCCAAAATTCAGCTGAGCTTTAAACCAACCCCCTGCAACTGACATGTCTCTGTGTGTGTGCTATACGCTGTTGACGTTTCAGTAAAATCATATGGGATCTGTTCATGTGAAGCATTGTTCTTATGAAAAAGTTTTTCATAGATGTTTTGGTTCTGTTAAGCTCCTCTGCTGCATAGTAAGGTGAAAATTCTGTTCAGCTTCTTAAAAGCAAATAAAATGCAAGGCAATGTCTCAGTGAATCAGGTAAGTGGTCTATCTTGTCCAATGTTCTGTCTCCAGAAGTAGCAACAAGAGATGCAATTCAGCTGAGTACATGAAACCTAACTGCTTCGGTTGCCCTTCTTCCTCCTCACAGCTCTCTCACTTTGATATTTTTTTATGTGTTTTGTTTTAATAAGCTCCTTTCTAAATTGAAGAGTTGTGGACTTTTAAGACTCTTATGATAATGCCACTGTAGAAACCTCTTAACCACTTTGATTATCTAAGCTAAAGCTGAACTGATAGGCACAACACTTTGTGTTATCTTCGTAAGCAGCAACAGCATGCAGTGCTATCCTAGATCATCTTTCACCCTTATAAAGATAAGAGTTCATGAAGCTGTACCTCTAAAGAGTAGAAAAAAACACATCCCTGAACCAGGTCAGTCACATAAGAACTCTACCAAAATCCTGGATTCCACAGTTTAATGAATACTCAGTACTGCTGCCTGTCTATAACTGTGGATCCTATTTATGGTAAGGTGCTTATATGACTTCTTGTAGCTCTTGAAAAATAAATATAAGATTTTCAATTCTTATTCTCCACTGTTGTTCACAAATGACATCGCCACAAAATAAACCCTTCTACCTGTGCTCCAGACTTCAGCATCCTTTGGAATTGGGGTGGCATCCATAAAACCTGTCTGGTGTTGGTGCAGAGCTGGACCCTGTGCCTCTTCTGGGAAGCTGAAGTGGCGTTTGGGTACACAGAGCAGCTTCTTTTGTGACCTTGGTGAACACCCAGTTCTGTTGTTCTGACAACTCGGGTATTTCAAGGGTTGCAGGCACTGTTTTTAGCACCTTACATAAGATTTTCTTTTTTTCTCAGCAGACACATGCCATGTTTCAATGTGTAACCCATTTTACTAGTTTCTATTTTTTTGCCTAGAATAGCAATTTATATTCTTTCATTGACTATCACCTTATTCTCTTCTCTACTTTTTTGATAAGCTGTTTATATTATTTTTTAAATAACTCCTCAATAGCTCTGAGTGAACCAGTTAAGACCAAAAAAATAAAAAAGGAGAATGGGCATGTGCTTCCACTCAATGCCAGCAGAAAAAACAACAAAGGCTATAAAACTAGCAGCTTTCAGTCACTGGACAACAGGTTTTGGATGATCTTTGTGATGCAGAACAGTTCTTTAAACAGTGCTCTGATAACTATATAATGTTGTCCATTACAGTAGTTGCACACGGAATAACTTGGGGGGGTGTGGAGAAATTGGTGTGCGTTTGTAGTTTTGTTTTGTTTGTTTGGTATTTTTGTGGCAGTGACATTTCTTTAACTTGACAAAGGCAGCAATCTCTTGGTGGCCATGTAGGTTGTAAGCACAGCACCTGCAGTGACAGTGACCTCCTCAATACAACTAGTTCTAATACACACTTCTGGAGTCTTCATGTTCCACGTTTAGCAAAACCACTAAAACTAGGGACACTTATTAGAAGCTAATACAATCTTTGGGTGACTTTTTCTTACAAGTGTTACTGGGATTCTAGCGCCAGTCACATCTAGAGATTGGTAATAAAACCTGGTTAATATATTCGTGTATCATTATTTTACTGTGGCTCTGGACACTTTTTATCCTCTAGCGTCCCTGGCTTCAGTGGCTTAGAGCAGGCTTTCCAGTCCTTGTCAACTGGACCTTGCTAAGCCAAACGAGATGAGCGAAGGGGAAGGAGGATTAAGTAGGAAAATAATCTTTAACATGTGACAGTTTCAACAGCTGTATATAATTTTCTGACACATTTCTTGGTCTGTTCCCCTCTGCCCTGCTGTGAGTGCAGTTCCCCAGGTCTCTTCCTTTGCTTTTAAAGAATCCCTAGAGTTGGTGTGGGTTGAGGAGGGACTCTCTGACCCTGCATACTGAAGAGTTACACTTAAGGAATTGAAGGTAAGTGGCTTGGGGTGTTCCCATGCCGGCTGTGGAGCCGGGGCTGTGCCGTGACCCTGTAAGCGCTGATGGGCATATCTGGAATGGGTTGGCAGTGGGTTCAACAGCACTTCCCAGGGCGTGAGGTGAAGGAAAGTCTTCTCACTCGGAGCCCGTGGAAGTGCAGTGTCTCGATGCTCCGGTGTGGAGCAGAGCAGCTGGTGGTGTCCGTGTGCTGGACATGGAGAAGGGGGCATGTCATGGGCACAGGTGCACCCCCGGGCTGGTGGCAGCTCCGCCCTTGGAGCGACAACGCCGTCCTGCTGCAGCTCTCTCCAGCTGGGGTGAAGGAGCCCATCAGAATTGCCCCAAAGTGATCACACCTGGGATCTTAGCTGCTATTTTGGGAAATAAATTTTTCCACTAGGGGCAGGTTCAGAAGAGTGAAAAACACTCTTTTTCTGGAAGGAGTCTCTTAATCCTATTTTGCAGTGAGATTAATTGCTGTCATGTGCAATTGTAATTTTAATGCCATAATTCCTACCTCTTTAGAAAACAGATGTCCCTCAGCCTGATTGGCTCTGTTCCAGGATTTTGTCTTGTCCTTTTAACCATGGCTTTGCTGGAACCCTGTAAGAACTCTGTAAGCTCCCTCTGTAAGAACTTCACATTGCAGGTGGAGGCACTGTTTCCTTTCCTGATCTGGTGTTGCTTCTTTCCTGGGGAATCTGAGATAATGTGCTTTCAAAATAGTCTTTGTCCTAGAATACAATGAATTCTGAGGTGGACTTAACAGGGAGCACTAAGGGCTTGTGTCTAGAAGCATCTCTCTTTTGAAGTACCAGCTTGTTTTCGCTCTAGTCTGTATTGGAATGCCTTACTTCTTCCTTTGGAAACTTCAGGGGATTGTGCGCAAAAGCAATCAGCTTTTCCAGATTCCTTGCTAGTGTGGATGTGCTACTACAGAGGATTCACACCAGATCCCTATTCCATCCGTAATATTTTCACTTTGTGTTTTATCATGCTGGCCTGTGTCTTAGAATCATAGAATGGTTTGGATTGGAAGGGACCTTAAAGATCATCTAGTTCCAACCCCCCTGCCCTGGGCAGGGACACCTCCCACTAGAGCAGGTTGTGGAACAAATGAGTCAATTCTTGTGTTCAAGCTTTGCAGTGCTCTTAATTTTCCAAAGAAGAAATTCATGGCCTGAAGAGAGTCTCCTATTTTTATTCTAAACCAAACAAATGTTATAACTACTGCTTATGTTTGGGTTTCGGGGGATTTTATGGGTTTTTACCTGACTTTAAGGTGAGGTGGTGCTTTTTATTTGAATGTATCAGGTTGAAAGCAGTCTGCTATTAACAATGGGTAATTAGTTTCAGTGGTTAATTACCATCTGTGGTTAAAACTGTGCCTCCCTTGTAGGTTGAACTTGTTTATTGTAGTTTCCAGCCACTATATTGCATTCTGCCTTAAACTACTAGGTCTGAGTTCTCTTCTTGAAGAAATTCTCGCCTCATAATGTGTTCTGTTGTACAAATCAAACTAATTTGGGGTGTTTTGACCTCAAACAATGCTTGTAACCATATTAAGATCTTTTCAGTTTTAGAATCTTGGAATCTGCTTTTCAAAAATTAAAACCCTAGACCAAAAAAAAAACCAACAAAACCTTCCTCGAGTGATCTCTGTAATGACCATATTCCTGATGAGTCTCGTTATCCTGCAGTACCCCCACAGCCAGCTCCACACTCAGCTGAGCTCCCGCACCCTGTTCTCAGCTGTGGAGTTATGATTCTAAAATATAACCAGTGTTGCACGAGTATGTTGTGAGTTTTCTGCTCCTCTCTGTAATGTGTCTAGTCAAGTAGGCAGATCAATGGTTTTTTTGGTACTAATCAGGAGTTTCAGTTAACAATTGGTGTACTTTCTTGCAGGTAATCAGTTATTTTATAACAAGTTAGGAGATTCCCCTAGAAATATCTTGAACAAAAATCTGCTCATCAGCTGTCCATGAGTTGAAACTGACGTTAACCTTCCCAATATAATAAACTAACAGTCATCTAGAACATGGAACTGTTTTCTTTCCTTCTGTCCGATGATGCAAATGCATCGGACCTGTCCTTCGCTGCCTGAACAAGCATCCCATAAAATCATGAGTCATAGTACCGATCTTGATTCTTGCTTCAGGATGGCCGATGGCGTGAGTTGAGGGATAGAACAGCTCCTAAAATTGTAGGGTATAACTTGGAATAAAAAACTTCATGGGGAGCAGGGATTGTATTGCGTGAAAATGACACATGCAGATGTGGTTTCTTGGAGGCTAAATGTGGTAATATAAGAGTTCCTATGTGGACCAGTGGTCACCACAAGGTAATTTCTTGTTTTGCATATGAGTGTGATTCTTTGACCTGCTGCCTCTAAAGGGAGTACTGCGGGCATACATTAAAAATTCAGCTCAACCAAAGGTTCCTGCTGTCTCGTGGGAAATGGTAGAGAATGAGTTATCTGCTGTAGGTGTTGCATGTGCAGAGAGGCAGTGAGATGCTGCTGTGACAGAAAACCCATCCAGTACAGGTAACCTGTGCTCCACCCCTCTCTGTTCTGCAGCCGTCGCTTTGGACCACATGGGTGGGAAGCCCATAGTGAAACTGCCAGTACAACACTAGCAGTAGAGTTCCTGATGCAGACATACTTACTCAAGAATAAATCTTAACAAACCAGCTTGTGTTGATTATTTAACTAGGCATAGACTGATACAGTTATTTTCTACTTAAAAATCAGTCCTTATACAAAACACAGATGAAAATAATATTTGGTGTGGTTTGTCCTTAGTTTTCTGAGTTTTATCTCTGCAAATAACTGACTTCCTGATTTTGTGAGTTTCTTAGATCAAAGCTCCAAGAGTTAAGATCACCACAGACATGAATTCATTGGTAGCTTTTCTAAAGTTAGAAGAACTTTTCCTACTAAATTATTACTCTTGCTTCTAAAACCAGACCATTTAACTGTTGTGGTTAAATGTTCATGGAGATGAATAATTCAAAGTGGTTATTGATATTTTTTCAATTTTTTCCTCCCCTCCGTTTGTTTTTCATCTCTGGTTTCATGTGCATTACATCCTTGTAAGAAAGCATGTGCTGCAGTGCTGACCTCATCCTACAGACGGACATAAACCCAGGGGAGAATAGTGTCTAAAATGGATGTTCTATTTGATCAATGTTTAAGGAACACTTGCTTATTTTGCATCTATTTTCTGTTTCTTGACTTAGTAGGCCTTAAAAGCATCATGGGTGGTAGCTGTAATATCCCAAACACATATACAATTTTCTAGCACTAGTTTGGAGAGTCTAACACTTTATTTCTTTAAATTTAAGTTCCTGTTCTGTAATCATAGCATATAGTTATTTCTTGTGGTATCTTTGCCTGTAGTAGCAACTAGATCCTGTGGCTGTTAGTTTTTCTTGGAACTTTTTGCTTGCCTTCTGTCTTGGAGTCATTGAGAGAGAAGCCTCTGTACAACATCCATTAAATCTGCCTGAACCTGATGGGGTACATCTGCAGCTTCCAGGAATGTGGCTGTTTTGCATTACTTGCAGTTAAGTGCCTGTATTTCAGCATCTCAGCTTCTAATTCTAAAGATCATACTGAGGAGAAAAATGACTGGTATGGGTTAATAAAAACAGTACCTTTCTTAAGCAAGTCATCTACAGTTTTTGACAGAGTCACATAAGCATGGCAGTATACTCAGAATATTGTCAACTTTCACAAATGTATTTTGTTTTTTTGAAATTTTATCTGTGCCACTGCCAGTTCTAAGTCCTACCCTGTCCTCTCTCCAGCCTTCTTTTCGGGTTGTCTGCCAGGCTTAGCTCCCGACATCCATTTGCATCATCTTCACCATTGCCACCCCTTTGTAAGGATCTTAGGGCCTTTTTGCCTCTGTTCAGGCCTTGCAGGCAGACTTAGAACAGCAAGTTCCAAGGAAACTGAACCTTCTCAGGGCAGCTGGTGCCTTTTACAAAAGATTTCTGGTTGGTTCAGGGAAAGGATGTGAGCTGAAGCAGTTAAATGTGTCTAGAACTAAAAGATAGCCTGTGCAGTAAGAGGAATCCTGCACCATATTTTGGCTCTTGCAGCTTCCTTCACAATTTTTTTGGATGCACTTTCTTGCTTTCAGTGCTAGACCTGGCTTGTACCTTCTGCTTTGCTCTGTACATCTGCTGGGACACGTGGGACCTGCCTCTGTGGGTGCTCCTCGGCTGCTGATGCTGGCGGAGGCTGCTGGGGAGGTACAGCCAGCCCCAACACTGCATGGAAGGCTCGGGATTTTCTTCAGGTAGATGTATGCTGCTTACTGGAAACACTTTTGGAGAAGTCTTCCCTTGAATGTGGGGTTAGGGTTATTAGGAAAACATGAGTTTGATCCCAGTGTCACTAAGAAATCACTAGGATTTGATCCTTGTCCCCCTTCCCTCTGCCCCGCTTTGGGCGCTGGAGCCATGCTGCACCTGTGCAGGGGACACCCTACTGTTCTCACTGTGCCCCAGTATTTGCCTCAATCCCTCTTTTCAAATTTCTTCTGGTCTTTTAGTGCTGCTCATATTTGCTCCAGTTTCACAGCCTTGATTTACAAACCTCCTTATACTTTCCACTGAGAGTTCTAGACAGGTCATCTTCTGTCATTTTCACAAAAGCTTTTGAGTTGCTGAGTTAAATTAGGATCACCATTTTTAAAACCTTATTTTCTGGGACAGGAGAGACCAGTGTTGCTACAGAAAACTCACAGGGTTCATGAATTTGTTTAAAGCAGGAACTGGAAAAGAGGCTGGTAAGGGGTCTCTCTGGCCCTGCATTTGGGATACTAGTTACACAGAAGCAAAACATTACTTGGTGAAAAACAGGTAAAAAACTAAATTGAATGGATGACTTGGGCTATTCACCTATAAACTTGTCAAACCAGGACAGCAACCATACAGAATAAAAAGGTACAAATATCTGTAAATAAGAAAGGAGATAGGAAGTAACGAAGACTAATTAAATAGTTGCACAGAAAGATGCAAAAGTATCCTTTAAAAATATCCTAGTAAAGCCTGTAGAAAATAGTAAAAATTGCTATACCTGAACAGAAATGAGGACAGCCAAGAGGTTTTTAGAAGCGATTTGCCAAAAACTTGACCAGGTAATTGGTTCCTTTGGTTTATTGAAAGCAGGTAGCCTGTGAAAGTCAGTGACTAGATAGTTAAAGGAAAAAAAATCTTCCAAGAGGAGGGATGCAAACAAATTCTTGTGCTTCTCTGCAGTCTTCCCTGCACAGCATGCTGTGGGGGCAGCTGGCTTCTCTTGTAATTACTTTGACAGTCCTGTGTAATGAGATCTTACAAGCCTGGGATGCAGACTAACAGAGAGGTTAGAGTTCTGTGCATTGAGAACTGTATGGTTTTTAAACAGAGGGAGAAATAAATACCTGTCCTTCCTAATAAAAGCATATAGCTCAGATACCAGGGCTGTGGCTGGGTCAGGCCATAGTTATTCTTTGTCCTGACACTTTCAAGAGCTAGTATACCGTTCATTAGAATTTCTGTTCTCATTAAAGCCTTTGGCCTATAGTTGTGAAGAAAAGCAAGTCTATTTGAGTGTAGAACAGTGGACATCTCAAAGCTGTTCAGAGAAGCATGACCTTTCTAGACTCAACATGTATTGTGAGACCCATATGATATGCTTTAGCTGGAGTTCTTGGAGGTCTTGTATTTCATGAAGACACGCAGCCTTCCCTTACATAAAAATGGTTTAAACATCGTGGTAGAGAAAAACCTGGAGACATGGCTCTGGCTGCACCCTAAAATTTGAAAATAGCAGAAAAACATTTTAACTAGTAAATTTTGTTATATATGCAGGACTAGAGGAATAGCTGGTCTGTAGTGCCTTAATTTTTATGATCCAGTACATTTCTGCTGGTGTGATACTTACTCAGGTGTACAGTGATGCAATGAGTCTTTACATTGTTAACAGTTTAATTCCATACCCTAGTGAGAAGTGAACTACACTGAACATTCTGGGAAGCTCTGAGGCCTTTTCAAAACCCCGTGGTCAGGGAACAGAATTCCTCAGCCAAAAGACAGGGTCTTTGTTTCAAACCATAGTGCTCGGTGACTGTTGTCTGACTATCAAAGAAGACTTTCTGTTTGCAGAGGTGGAAAAAATTTCACCTCTTCTGTAATTCAATAGTTGATATAAATATGTCCTTGCATCGGAGGGTAATAGTGCCTTTAAATGTCAATGTTTGAGTGGTCCTTGGAACTGAACATCAATGACCCTTACCTCAGTTCTGATGAGTGCTGGTTTTTCTCTTGGATTTGGATTTTTTTGGTGTGGTGGGAGTGGGCTGTTGGTTTGCAGATGTGGGGGGATTTGGTTTGGTGTTTTTTTTTTTTTCTTTCTTTTGAATCCTAAGCCTCTGTTTACTCCTGTCCTATGGTCCTGGTGTCCATCTGTGATCTCCCATAACTACCAAGTGAATCTCTTGATTTCCTGAGAGACTGAAAAATCTCAGTCACAGCCCTGTATGTCTCCATGTATGGCTTTGGAGAGTAGGAAGCAAAAACTAGAAGTTCAGTGCCCTCTCTTTAGGAACTGGAAGAGGCCTGAAGTTCAGTAAGTGCTTTCTTTACTAGCACCCCTTTTCTTCTGCTTTTCACAGCTGTTTTTAGGCTTTTTGCTAAATAATCATTTGTTGTTTTCTTGAAAAGCTAAAAAGAAGAGGTTATCCACAACTCTTATCTGATCACATGAAGGCAGGAGGGCCATCTCAAAGAACTGCTGTTCTTTGAGGCCAGTTAAATAACTGGAGTATGGTAAAAGCAGCATCTGTTTTAAGATCCTCTTCAGCTTTAAGTAAGTGTCTTGCTGGTCAAGCAGTATGTCAAGCATCAAAGAACTGTGCTTTCTGAAAACCACCATACCTCAAAGTAATTTGTCTTTATAAAAAACACCTGCAAAGTACAAAAAGATACATTCTTCGTTATGCATTCCTGCTGAACACATAGCCAAAAGCAGGAAGTGAGAGGTAAATTGGAGAAAATAGATGCATCAGCTGTCAGACAGGAATTTCATGGAGATTGCTGTTGAGAATTTACGTCAGAAATATTTATTGGAATACATTGAGTTTTTATGACATATACAGAGATTTTGAGGCAAAAGAGAGATAAGAGCATGATATGATATTATTGAAACAATAACATTTCCTTGTAAAACAAGGATGGAAGATAATGCATTGGCCTGTTTATATATTAAAAAAATTTAAGAGTTAAAGACATCAGTATAGTTCATGCTTAAAAGTGTACTTGCATGACTTAGCAGGGAGGGATTTGGGAACAATTACTAATATCAGTAAATGCCCTGATTAAATAGTTATATCAAATCTTATTTTGCTACTTGAAATAGAATATGCTAAATCAATATAAGAAAATCAATACAGAAGGAGATCTTGCTGCCCTAAATATCCTTCTAGGGGATAAATTTGGTGACTGTTGTGATGGGCATAGAAAAGGAGAGGGCTGCAGAGCTGTGTGTCACTGTGGAATGTCCTATGTGTGTGTCCTTCCCCTATGTGGTAGTGGAGAGCTATGATCCTGAAGTGCTCTGAAAAGTCTACAAATGGCAGAACAATTTCCAACACAACCAGTTTAGATCCCCCTCCTTTCCTTCCTGTACCCGTTGCACTGCTCTCTAGAGTGACAGAGACCTATGTCTCTAAGTTTATTAGAAAAGACCTGAAAAGCTGTAGGCTGGATGAAATTACCCAGTGGGCCAGGTCCAGCCTGTATGCTGCCACCTGGGCAGTTCTTACACTTCAGTGGGTGATGTTAATTCAAATATTAAGGAGCCTAGTTTATATGTAGCAGTAGTAGCAAATACGTCTTCTTGCTTTGTCCTCAGCGCTGCCGCAAAGCAGCATCTTTTAAGTAACGTCCTTTGCTCACCTTGTGTGTCTGCAAGCTGAAAAAGGGGACTGCGGGTTTGTTTCGCAGTCGTTCTGCATCCCCTGCTTCCTCTCCTCTTTACCTCTGACTCCCGTTCACTTTGGCTGTGCAGCCCTCTCTATCTTGTGCTGTACTGGTTCTAGTATACAGGAAGGACATGGAGCTGCTGGAATGTGTCCAGAAGAGAGGCACTAAACCGGTGAGGGGTCTGGAGAACAGTCATAGGAGGAGAGGCTGAGGGAACTGGGCATTATTAGTTTGTAGAAGAGGAGGCTGAGGGGAGACCTCAATGTCCTCTACAACTACCTGAAATGAGGGTATAGAGAGGTGGGGGTTGGCCTCTTCTCCCAAGGGAATAATGACAGGAGCAGAGGCAACAGTCTGATGTTGGGGCAGGGGAGGCTGAGATTAGGTATCAGGAAGAATGACTTTGCAGAGAGGTTGGTCAGGCACTGGAACAGCCTGTCCAGGGAGATGCTGGAGTCACCATCCCTGGAGGGATTTAAGAAACGTGCAGACGTGGAACTTCAGGGCATGCTCTAGTACCTGGGATTGTTGGGTTTAGTCTGTCTGTGGGTGGGTGTGGTGTGTGTGTTGGTTTGTGGGGGTGTGTGGGTTCTTTGTTTTTTGGGTTTTTTTGGTGGGTTGGTTTTGTTTGGTTGGTTTGGTTTTTGGTTGGTTTCTTCTGTGGTTGGACCCGATGATCTCAAAGGTCCCTTCCAACCAAGAATATTGTGTGATTCTGTGATAGCGGGATGACAAGCACAATAGGTGGTTGTAATTATCTCTGTGTCTACAAATGTCTGTTGTGGTGCAAGGGGATGAGACAATGAGTCTGAATTGATGATGAGCAGAGGAGGCTGGGAGCACACACAGCAAAGGTAATATAATCATGTTTAGGAGGGAGGGAAATATGCCCTGTATATATACAAAAAAAAAAAAAGCTGTCAGGGTGGAGTCAGCCCACTTCTTTCTTGTGCAGGGGTAGTAGTGTTCAGGGAGTACATTACAATAGACTTCTGTGATTTAGTGGAAATCAGTAAGCTTTTACTAACTGGTAGTTAAAACACTTTCTAAAGCTAATTGAATATGGTATTCCACAGTTGTTACATTTAGTGTCAATATAAATGTCTTCAGGATACCAAGGAAAAAACCTGGAACACAGGACACTTTTTTAAAAGGACTTGGGAGCACTAAGAATAGTGTTATACTTGTGTCCTCAGTTAATAGATGGATGCTGGCAGGTGTGTATGATCCTAATGATCATAATAATCCCCTTATCATGGGGAGGGAGGTTCTTACCGGCATCACTGTCATGAGCCACATGCCCCACATCTGTGTGGGGCTTGTGCTGGTCAATGTGCTCATGGATGATTTGGGGTATAGTGTCAATGCTGAAATAACAGAGCTGGCTGCTGACTTGAAGTTATTGATAGTTACTACATCAAGGTCTGCACTACAAGCAATTGCAATGTTTAGCTACAAGCAAAAAGCAAATGGAATATTTGGAATTGGAACAGTAGAAAATGCCATAGAAAGCATCAATATGCCCTTGGTGTATAGTGCTCTCAATTATTGAGTGTATTGTGCAGTTCTGGTCCCCCTCTCCTTTCCCAGACTAAGAATATTCTGACCTCAGAAAATTGATAGCAATGATCAAAAAAGCTTTACAAGAGGAGACTTAAACCAACTGTCCAAATAAAAATCCCAAACGTAGCAGTTCCCACCTTATAGAAAAGTGAGTAGAATAGCAATGTGACAAATATGAAATGACAATGAGATAACAAATGCTCTGGTGAAGATTAATGGGAAATTTCTCTTCCTTCCCCCCCCCCTCCCCCCAATAAACTAAGAATTGGGGAATGTCCAATGAGAAAATGAGTAAGTTACACACCGAATATACAAGAGGAAGTAATCTTTATGTATGATGCATCGCTAAACAATCACCATAGAGTTCAAAAGTATACATTTGGAATGCAATCCAGAAGTTCATGCAATTTCTACATAAAGATGCAGAAACTACTCTGTTGGTGAGTGAGGGCATCTGCCAGGAGCTGAGAGATATAATTGGAAGTAAATCAATCTTTCCCTAGCTGTCTACTTGTGGCTATGGGCTAGATGGGTTCAGGGTCTGAGTCAGTGTTCCCAGTCTAAAGTCCCTAAGGATTAAGGGTCATGAGAAGGTTTTTGAGGCCAGGCTCTGGGGGTGAGGACTAGGGATGAACAGGGATGCTACAGAATGGGCTTTTCTGCATCTTCTCCACTCTTTACAGGCAAGAATAAAGAATACATAGAGGCATGGCGGGCTGTGTTCTGGCTGCCATCCCAACAGTTTTAGTTAAAACTATCAAACCAGATTGACTGAAATGATTGATCATTACCTACAACTGGCAGAACTAGTTATAACAGCACCAAGAAGTGGCAGCATGAAAGAGGTCAGCAAGCAGGCCTGATTCTGTTCTTTGAGGCAAACATTTCATCGAAAGAAACTTGGAATTCTTCTGTTCTATGGAATTGACTGGGGTTGGGAGCTGAGTCTTTCTGCAGTCAAAGATGGGATATTCCCAGTCCAATCTACGCAGTGATTTTCTTTTCCACATCTTTATGATCATTTGTTTCACAGTCCTAGCTACTGTCAGAATCCATGAATTCCCTGATGAGCCTTTGATGAAGTAGATACTGAACTGATTGTTAAGATCCTAGTGTCAATGGGTGACTGTAGCCATTGGCCCCTTCTTCAGCATATCTAGGACTGATCTTCATTGTAATCCTGGCACTGACATAAAGCCAAAGGTGCTTTTACCTTGAGGTGGTCTTTATAGTTTCCAGAAGACTCAATACAATAGTTCCTGAATTAAACAAATGTAAATCCATAGATTCTCATTCCATATTATGTAGTACACATTTTAAAAAAAAACCTTTTACTTTCCACCAAAACAGAAAAAGGGTCAGCTTGACTCAGGGTCAGATCTCCACTCGCTTTCAAAGGCGGCAGCGGGAACTTGTATTCCTTTTCAGAACCCTGGCTTTTTCAACTTAAGAAGCTGGCTTCAGACTGAACCATCGTTTTCTTTCCAAAGATAAAACCTTTTAAAGTATCTCAGTTGAGAATCATGCTTGAAAGTGTTGACTATTACCTGTGTGTGTTTATATTGTTGACCAGAACCAGCTGCCCCTCTGGGCCGCTAGGCTTGCTTTGCCTTGCCTTGCTGCAGATCTTTCAGAGAACACTCCAACACGTTGTCCCAGGATTTAAGAATCCAAATATGTCTATTAAAAAGAAATGCTCAATCACTTCATTGCAGTTGTTGCTGTATTCCTGTGGCTCGGAGGTTATGCTGTACTGGTGGTTCTGGTGACTGGAAAAGACCCCTGTCCCTTACCATCTGTTAGGTGTCTGGTTTGACTGTCGAGCCGTTGAGCATAGATCTGCAGAACCACTTCCTGCAGTGACTTTTGTGTTGGAGGTGACAGTAGAATCCATGTTCTTCCTTTGGGCTGATAGCTCTAAGCCTGCCAGAGCAGGAGCAGGGAGGCATGCTTCTCTCTCGAGTGTCTTGGAGGCCAACTGAGCCGGATGCTGGTACTGGTTATGAAATGAGTTGCAAGGTTCTTAGAAAACGGTTTGAATGTTTATCTGAAAATAGAGCTGGAAATAAGTCTCCAGAGGTCAGGTTCTGGTGTTCTTGCACGGCTCATTCAAGCTCGGAAACTGGATGGAGCCCGGCACGAGGTTCAGATGAGATGGGGGGTACCCGACTGCGGGGTGGGGGGGGACACACAGAAATGTTAGCTGGGGAGCCCATCTGTTTGCAGGAGTTTGTCCGGTTTCACGCGTTCTGGAGCGCTGTCAGAGCCCTGGCGTGTCCAGGTGCCCGGAGTCTGCCTGGCTCCGGGAGGGGGGGTCGGGGGCCGGCGGGTGGATGCTCCCGGGGCGGTGTCTCCGGGATGCTGCCGGCGCTGCGGCCCGGAGGGGGTTAAGCGGCCCTGCGCAGGGTGGTGCGGGGGGGGGGGGGGGGGGCGGCCCCCCCCCGGGGGGCGGGGGGGGGGGGGGGGGGGGGGGGGGGGGGGGCGGCGGCTCCTCCCCGCGCCCGCCCTGACACAGCAGCCGCTCCCGCACCGGCGCTGCCCGCCGGTCTCCAGCCGCCCCGGCCGCCGCCGCTCCGTGGCCGCCCGCCCGGCGCAGGATGGTACGTGTGAGTCCCCCCCCCCCGGCCCGGGGGCTCCGGCAGGCGTTGGTGGCGGTCGGGAAGGGGAAGCCCCCGGTGCCGCCGGGTGAGGGGTACAGGAGCGGGGCATCTTTGTTCTCGCCCGGGGGCTGGTGGTCGCTCTGACTAAAGCCGGTCGGGCGGGGGAGGAGGGACTATTCTGGGGAGGGGCTGCGGCTGCAGGTACCCGGCAAGCGGACTGAGCCCTGGGCAGGGTCTCTGCCCCCCGCCTCGGCCCGGGGGCGTCGCTGGGTCTGCGCTGCCCTTGCGGAGGAGCGGGCGAGGAAACCTTTGCGGAGCGGATTGTAGCAGATGCGGGTTTTTTTCCTTGGAATTTGATGCTCTTGGAGCGGGGGCGGGGGGGGGCAGCGACCGACTGGTGGTTGAGGGGGAACAGACTAGTGACAGAGGGAAAGGTGGCTGCAGATGGACCTTTTTTTTTAATTATTATTTTTATGATCTATCTGAGGACCTCGCCCCTTCTCAGCTGTTTGTGTCCTGAGTATAGGAACAGAGACCGAATTCCCTGGCTGCTCAGCTGTTTGCTGCACTTGTGTCATTAGCTCAAATGCAGAGAAGGATGTACGAAGATGGGTCTGGAGGTCCCATACGCTGCCTTTCAGGGACTTGAGGAGTCCTGCAGTATTATGATTTAACCCAGTATGGTCTCTCCTGAAGGTGGTGTGCTACTGAAGAAGGGAGGAGGTGGCACAAGGCATCTCCCAGATGCTCCCTTTGGGCAAGGCTTGGTGAAAGCCAGCATTAATGTCTGTATTACTGTTAGCTCAGTGCTGATGCTGGAATGAGGTTAATGCCAGTCAGGAGGGGGGAGGGTTGTTAAGGTGGACTGTCATGCTGATGATTAGATGAGAGAGAGATATATCAATTTCTCTTTCCTTTGGTGCTGCACACCCACACACAAGTAGTCTTGAAGTAGCTGAAGTCTGGCTTCAGTCTGCTCAACACTACATTCTTCCACTACAGGAAGCCAAAAAGCATCCAAACGCATACAGTAAGTGGGCGAGGAAAAAGGGAAGGCTCATGTAAAATGTGAGTGATGCAGCCTTTCTCGGACAGCAAAGGAGAGGAGATGCGGCCAGGCTTGGAGCTGATTTTCATCCTAGTAGGGTATAGGGAGGGGTTTTGTACTTTACAAATGAGACCAGCAAAGTGCTTTCTCTTTGCCAGCAGTGGTCCTTTGTCATCCTGTACGCTGCCGTATTCCCCATGTAGCACAGAGGTCTAAGGGACCAGCTTCTCCCTTTACGATTAGTTCTCCTGCATCACCAGTGGTACAGTGCGACCATGACCCCATTACAGACACACAGGCTACTGTTTTCATAGGGTATCTTTGCCATCCTTTAGAGTTGACACCAGCAAACAGCTTGTTAAAAGTGTTAAATCATCCGTAATGCTAAAATGTGTTGAAGTATTTCAGAATAGGGCCTCTTATCTCCAGGGTCCAGAGCTAGAGGAGCTGGAGCAGGGTTTGGCACATTGCACAGAGTGGGGTACGTGACTATGAACATCTATCAAATGCCACTGTTTTGGGTGAAAGGGAGAAAGAGGAGAGGCAAAACTCATTGACCAGGGAGGGAGTAATTAAAGGGAGTCATCAGTGATGCCAACAAAAGCTTTCTTAATAGAGAAGAGAGGGGGCTGAGAGTGACTAGAGTGGGACTGTCAGCGATGTAGGGAGGAGAAGAGGGAGGGATTTGGGGACATTAATTACACAGTGAGCTCGGAGGGGAGGAGCGTGTCTGCTGCACACTCGCACACGCAGGAACACACGCGCACACACACACTGCGGCAAATTCTGCAGCTGGTGCCTGCTGGCTTATGACTGCAGAGAAAACAAGCTCTGGTTTAAACTCTCTGATCTCAGAGATGAGGCTGTTTCTATTCCAAGTAGCTCTGGTTCCACCGTGAAAAGCCCTGCAGGCTGGGCACTGTTCCTGAGTGACAGGGATTCTTCTTTCTTCTGATGGGGCAGGGGACCTTTTGCTGTGCAAGGTCAGTACCCTCCCTGTCGTCTTGATGGCTCCATACTGGTTGGCTGGATCCAGGCCGCACGTCTGTCCCTACACTTTCTCCAGCAAATAGCTATCATATACAGGCTGGGAACTGTTTTTTTTTTTTCCCCTCTTCCCGCCTTTCCTGTGATCTGACAAGGCCAGGCTGTCAGATTCCCTGTCCTGCTCGCATTCTGCAGACAGAGATATGTGTAGCTTTGCAGCAGTTTATTTCCTGACAAAATAATCCATGTTCTGTCATGCCTTTTTACCACTCTTTCTTATGTCTGTGTTGTTGGCATACTTTAGTCAGATGTGGTGGTAAATGGATGATGGACTTGAGCAGTGGAGTATGGTGAGCAGTGGCCAGCACAGGCTCTCCCTGGTGAAAGCCACACGAGCGAGTGCCGCAGTGTGTCTCCTTCAAAGGAGCATGGCAGAAATCCACAGAAGAGTGGAAAGAGGGGTTCCTCAGTATGAGCTAATCCACTATGGGATGTGGTCTTGTGCTCTTTGTACACATTCATATACAGACCCATGCTGTGTAACTCCTGGCATAGCTGTATCTCACAAAAGAAGAAATTGAGAGCCAAGTAAGGATCCAGCAATATATTTTGCAATAGGTGTTAGAGGTCCTGTGCTCTATACGTTCAGCAGCAAGCTACTGCTGGCCATAGGCTAGCACAGCCAAGTGTGCTATGTGCGTAATCACAGCCTTTCTGCTACTAATTGATGGGTAGAAGAGGGAGACCTCTGTGCCCTTGAAAGGAGATGCTATGAGAGGCCAAAAAAGACTGGATTGTCTGGTTATCACACAAGGACCTGACAGTAGCAGCAAGCCCCAAATGAAGGGTGCATCTGCTGGCCTGAAAAGTGTTCCTTTGGCAAAAGTACCTGGGGAGGAAAGGGAGGTGATAGTTACTGGGCTGATGGATAGTCTTTGTGGATGGGAAGAAAGAGTATGTTATGTGTAAATGAATACTTAGAAATTATTCTGGGGAGAATTTACGAGATGGAAAAAGAGGATTTATTTTTCTTTCCCCTCAAAAATCCTGAGTGAGCTAGATGACCATGTCTTTCTGGACTCCAGCACAAGCCCTGAGACTGTCGATAGGAAATACTAGAAAAAGTATTAAAATATTTTGGTTCTGAGTTTATATTGGGTTTTTGCCATCCCCTTAGAGGTGCTTGATTGAGTAGTATGAATTCCTCTTACAAATACACATGCTTTGTGTTTGGCTGGATTAGACACTTTCCCTTTAATGCTACAGCATTAAAAGTAATGAGTTTCTACCCGTTTTGTGAAGACTGTGGGGCAGTAGAGAAATGCGATCCGAATGGGTGCCTTTGCTGGAAGAGTGTCTGCTCCATGTGCTGCCACCTGGGCAGTCCCCACTCGGGCACCAGCCCTGGGATGGGGCACTGCTTTCTCTGTGGCTCATCAGAGGAGCTGGGGATACTGCAGTGAAGGGTGAAGGTGGAGGGAGCTGAAATTATTGCAGTGGGCAGCATGAGGTGGACAGACAAAAAGCAGTTTTTGCTAATTCTATACCTGAGGCACCTGCTGTGCCTAAGCTATGTGGCTTGTTTTTGCCTTTTCTTCATGTTAAAGAAATGGAGGTAAATTTCTACACGTGCTGACTGGTGACCACAGGTCAGTTCTCCTCCTCTTGTGCCTTCCTCTCCAGTGTTAGTACTAATCAAAAGTTAGTACTAATGGAACAATTAGTTGTGTATCGAGCTCTCCAGGAAATCTCTCCTTCCAAGGCCTTATTCACTGATGAACTTGAGCATTGGTGCCCTTGGCCAGCAGGTTCTTAGTTCTCCCGAGATAGGCCTTTAAGTCTTGCTGAACCAATCTCTCAAATGTATAGAATAGTACTGGGTTGTATTTATTTTTTTTAATGGGGAATGCAATTTTGATTAAGTTCTATCTTTCTGAAAAGCATCATGATCACAGTTTCTGTGTTTTGCAATAAATAAGTGATGCCTTTCTTTGCTTTTGAAAGTAAAGGCTTGGATATTTCCTCTAAGAGGACAAAGACTGAGAATCTGGAATGGAAGGAGGCAGGTAAGTCAAACAGGGGATAGGATTTAATATGCATTATTAAATATTCAGTATGTCCTACTGAATAGCTTGTGTGTCTCTTTGGACAAATTACTGTCTTTCATGAGCCTTCTTGTGAAGTACCAAAGTCTCTGGCAATTTGCTAGAACCTACCTTAGGGCCCTAGGTTCCCAGTTTGACCAGGCATATAAGGTTCTTTGTGTCTTTGGTGTCCTGCAAAACAGGAAATCTTTTGTAAATTTGTACTAACTTTTGAAGTCCTGGAGAAGAAGGTGCAACAGGAGAAGTAATCTCCACCAGTCAGGCATGTGGAAATCTGTCTCCTTGTCTTTCGTGTGAAGCAAAGGTGGAAAAACATGCTGATCTTAGGCACAGCGACACCGTTCCAGAGCCCTCCTATGGAAACGTCTGAGCCTGCTCTGCCTCCCCTGGGAGTCAGGAAATGCCTCGGGCGGCAGCAGCTTAATAAACGGTTGTTATTGAGTGTGTTCATAGAACACCTGACCTAAAACTCTTGTAGCTGTTTTAAGGTTGAAAGGAGAGTCCGTTCCTGCCTCTGGCCGTGGTAAGGAAATGGAAATATTAGCTGGCAGGACATGAACAGTGTGAACTGTAGCCTTAGCTCTTGCCTGGAGGTTTGTCCAGGGGCTGCATGGTACCGCTGCATGGTGCGCTGGTGTTTGCTTACTCTGCTTTTCGTGTGTTTTGGTAGTCTTGAGAAAAGCCCTTTTGGTTGTTTCCACTGAAAAGATGAGGGTTGTAAAAGCTTAGTGCTGTTTTTCACAATGTGCTATAGCTACAAATAGATTGTGCTAAAAAAGCATGGCAGCATAGCTGGCAAGTCTGGATCATTTGTTTCCTCTACTGACTTTCAAGTTAAGAGATTAAGTCAATTTCTTTTGTGCTTGCTGTGCTAACCACTGCTTCACTGGGATCCAGCCATTATGCCTGGGCCACTCTCTATTAAGCTCCAGTGCCAAGTTCTTAAATAATTAAGGAGAAAACTGGAATGAAAGACCATTAGTATTTCTCATCTGAATGTTGCCTGAGGAATGTCAATCTGTCATCAGGCACTCATGGTGCTCATAGCTGTCTTAGAGGAGAAGTGGGCAAGAAGCCAGTGATTTACCTTCTGGCTGACTACATTTACGTTCTGGAAAGTGCCTTAAAATGGTTTAAGATGGGTAAGTTGCAGGACTTGGACAGAAATGCAAACACTGCCTAGGCCATATAAGAAGTAAATGGCTTCAAACAACTATGATACCTTTCCATGGCAGTGAAATGTTAGATAGGTGATTCTCTGTGGCTTTGATCTGTGTGGTGTCTTTTTGAAGAACCAGCTTGTGGGCTGGTGGGCGCGAGCACAGTATGTGTTTTGGCACAGTTTATGGTTGCTAGATTTGCATGGGAGTTTTAGTTGTTTTGGGGTTTCTTTCTTGCTGTTGGTCCATGTTCAAAGGCAAAGACAGTTGTCAAGGAGGAGGGAGATGGGAGCGTGGAAGGGCTCTGTGCCCACATGTCTCTGAAGGAGCTGAACAAGTGAGAGGCCCCGAGACAAAAGTGTTCATGGTGGTAGAGGCCTCTTCTAGTCCTTTTTATTCTCCCAAGTCAGTAAGTTCACTCCCCGAATAAGTTCACCGTGGAGAATCTCTCTGCAAGCAGAGAACCCTGGCTGGGCTGGGCAGCCCTGGGGAGCAGGGGCTCCTGGTCCAAGTGAGACTTCGGGGAGCTCAGTGCTGGTGAGAGGCAGCGGCCAAGTCAACTTGTCACCAGAGCTGAGAGAAGATGTCCCTGCTCTGCTGGAAACCTCCTTGGCTTCTCCGAAATGCCTCTCTCTCCAATGCTGAAGAGGCAAAAGGGACAGGAGGCCTCGAACCACCACACTTCAGAATAACTTTGTGTCCCATTCCTTGTCACTGTACTGCAGGCTGTACTCAAGTCCCAGGAATCCAGGCCATGCAGAGAATCTATAAAGTAGCAACTAGATCCGAGAGTGCGGAGTCAAAATGCAGCAAAGATAGATGCTGGGAGAGGCAGCTGCTGCTTCTCAGGAGCAAACAGAATGGTCCTCCTGCGCTTCACCACTCTGGGCACAGAGCCCACGGTGGGTTTAATAGGTGTCTTAAATGGGGATGACATTCAGCAGGTCTTCTTCAAAACAAGCTGGTGACAAGGAAGGAAGGCCACTCAGAAAGAAGCTGTTAGCAGTGGGGCGTAGGAAGGAGGTTTGGGGAATCTAAACAGATGCTAGAAATCAGAGGCAGAAGCCTCTTGCCAGAAACTTGGCATCTCAATAGGCAAATTGGAGGAAATCTCAGACTGCCATCCTCTCCTTGATACAACTAAATTCCCTCTGCCTAGGGCAGCTTGCTTACGCATTTCATATTGATCAGTTGTCAAAAAAAAAAAAGGACAAATTGGAGGGAGAGAGAGGACAGATCCAGCTGTACCTCCAAGTCAGTCAGAATCAGCATTACTAGGAGAAATGTGCATTTTTCTTGAATTTGTGCTTTGTTCTGGTTGTAAGAGTGTGTGGTGCATATTCTTATTAACATTTATAAATCAGAAGCTGTCCAGCTCTGCAGCTTTGAAGAGTCTTCATCCCTGGCATCTGGAACAGGGCATCTGCCTGCAGGAACACAAGTTTCCCCTGGCTGGAGGTGATGCCCCTGCACAGAGGTGTGCCATGCACCATCTCACATCACAAAGGATGCAAGGCCAGCTTGGGTCAGCAAAGCTGCTGAAAGGAACAGAGCCTCTTGTGACTGATTCTGCACCTGGGAAAGGAGAGAGAGGTGCTCGTCTTACCCACTAACGTAGCTCTGTAGCGGTGTAGCTTCCAGCTGAGGGGCATTTAATGAACAGTTAGGAACAGTAACTTCTGGAATTAGATACAGCTGTTTCCAAAGTTGAACATCTGTGCCTTCAATTAGTGGTTCTAAAATGGCTGAGCTATCAAATTGCTCTTTAGCATAAAATTGAGACAGTATGTGCAATTAGGAAGCAATGAGATTGTTGCTATGGTTGGCACAGTATAGAAATAGAAGTTGCCTGGGAGAGGAGGTGTAGATCGCATGAGACTATCACAGGGAGGAGGAAGATAGGCAACATGGGCAAATGGTTAGGAGGAGTAGCTCCTGGGATGTGGCAAGTGCCTACAACCTCCAGTACCTTAAAGAATATTGCATCTCCTTCTCTTGCCCTGCTGCTGGTTTGTTTTGCAGTAATTCCCTAGGTGGTGGTCTTTCATTTTGCAGAGCCTGTTCGTACCTTAAAGCATGATCAGCAATCCTGATGTGCAGTAATGCAACGGTAAGTTATTAAATATCTCCAGCTAGATCCACAAAAGGAAACCAGAACACACCTTCAGACACCTCAGCCTCTCCATCCTGGCAGACTCAGCATTGGTGCTGGAAACCAGACCTTGTTCTTCACCCCAGACCATTCTGTGCCGCTCCTGCTTTGTTTAGGTCTCCCCACCACATGCTGCTGGTTTTGACAGTAATTGATTTAATCTGTTCTACTTTCCCACATTCTTTAAAATCTGTTACTGTCTGGTCCTCCCAGAGATAGTCTTTTGACCCTAATGGCTGGTTACTGCGGTGTTTTTCAGTTCTATGTCCTGCCTAGCGTGGTTGTCAATTAATTTCACTCTTTGACTCTGCCCCTGTTGAGAAGCTTTTCTTCTTGAAGTTACCTTGCTGATGCTGTTTTCTTTCTGTACCTTTTTACACCAAGTTCTCTTGTTGCAGAGTTCTCCTGCTTTTAAGGCTGTTTATCTGTCTCTGAGGTGTTCTGAAGTTAGTGCCTAAATCAGCTGCTTTTTTCTTTCCTGATCTTAGCACTTCACGACCCCTTTTCCTCTGAGAGAATTCAGGTGTACCGGTGTTTCCATCTGTCACCAGTTTCCTGTTTGCCCTCCTGAAGACAACTGGGGGGATGCTGTCGTTGGAAACGCTCTGTCTGGAGCCCCTGAAGGGCTGGCTGGGTGCTGCAGCCTCCCCGCGGGGCACTGACGCAGCTGCCGCCCTGTCCTGCCTGGGAAAACCTGCAACCCCAAGGGGCTTCTAGTGCATGTGTTGGTGTATTCCCAAGTGGGAGCTCTTCTGCCCAGATCCAGTCTAACTGGAATATGGGTAATAGTGGTAAATATACTGTGTGTACCCCAAATTCGCATCAGTCTGTGTCTGGGATGGTAACTAAAGCTAAACCCAGTACCTGGAGAATTCCCCTTGTCAACAGGCTGAAAGTGTGGGTGTGTGCTCAGGTCTGCAGTCCCGGGGTGGGGGTGCTTTGCTTGTAGAGGTGTCTGAATTATCTTAACTTTCTCAGCACACTTCTTTGTGTTTTCCTGTCCTTTGTAATTGCCTATTCAGTTCCTACAGATAGGGCCTGTCTCCTATTTCACATTCACAGGGCTTTATTTCAGTGGTGCCATGGTTTTAACTGTGCGACTCAGTATCCCGATATGAAAAATCATCACACTATTTTGAAACTTCCATAAAAACTAAAACCTCTTACGTGCATTAATACTTTCCTGCTCAAATCCCATTGGCTTGCCCTTCTTTTCTAGGTGCAGTTTAAAATCCCTCATTTTGTGTCCTTTGTGGTTTTATCTGACACGGTTGGTGATGGCTACTATGCTCCCTTCCCTTGCTCCGCAGTTCAGCAGGTAACTCTGCCTTGGCCTCCCCTGACAGGGATTCTGCACTTTGCTACAGCTTCTTGCCTTTCTACTTTCAGTTGATTTTCATATTACCACTGAAAATACATTTTCCTTTGCTAGTACAGTGATTTTCTTTCTTTAGTTAAGAGAAAATCACTGAAGAAAATCTCTGAGGCAACAGGTCTTTAGATTTAACCATTGATAAATAAATAGATACTTATGTATCTATTTCTACAAAGAGTTTGAAAACCTAAAAATAGAAAGTGTATGACATAAATCTGTACTATAGACTTGTTCAGACCATGAGAAGCAGGACACTTGCTGGTGGACCACAAAGCACTGCCTGAAGTCAGTTCCTCATCATTCTCAGCCATTGAATCACATTGGAAAGCTAAAACTACAGCAGTTTCCTAATAATGATTGTACTGTAATAAGTAGTTACTGTAGCTGCCATGTGTTGTGAATACAAGTTGGAGGGAGGCTGTGGGACAGCCCTTTTGGCTGTGATTGCCCAGTGGGCTGGCTGTGCCCCTTTCTCGTCTCTGGAAAAGAAACAGAGCTGGATGTGCCCAGAGCGGCTGCGATTGCTGTGTGTCTCCAGGCACTGGTTTGCTCTCTTGCCTCCCACCCAGCACTCAGAACATCTTTCCTGGGCAGTTTACAGCAAGCTCCAGCTTGTCCTCACCTGTGTTTCTCCACTTATCTTGCCTGAAAGTCTCATCTCCTCTGCCACAGTGCTGCTTTTCAAAGGTGAGGTGTGACAGAGGGGTCTCCAACCACTGGGGTGTTGGAGATGGTGTTTGAATTCCTTATCTCTAACCAACACAGGGCTTTAGGACTGTACCAAAGCAAAGATACCTCCTAAGCCAAGGGCATTCTTTGTGTCCCCTGCTGAGATAGCTGTGGCTTACATAATTAACTAATTATTCCTTAGAGTTGTTGGGGGAGGGAGCCGAGACACTCAGGGTACAGTCTGGTGTTTGGGATGCAGATGTGTGAAGATCCCGGTCACATCTCTGTGCTGTGGATGCTTCAGCTGAGCACTGAGAGAGGAACCTCAGCCAGAGGGTTGGGGGCAACCCTGCTCTCTCTGGTGGGGGAGTCGGAGGTCACCCATCTCCTGATGGAACGTGCCCACCAGCAGGCCCCTGTGCCATCCTCTTTCAGCCACTGTTGTCTGAAAAAAAGATAAGAACTGTGAGCCTGGGATTCTGTGTGCATAAATAATTATAGTATCCTGAAAAGAATTTTCTCAAAGTTTTTAGGGAAAAGAAAGAAGTAAAAATAACTAATGGATTGCTACAAGTTTAAGAAAAAGATCTTCAATTGTTTTTATCATATTTGTGCTGTTATTTCACTCTAAGATGTTATATTATAATCTAAAAACCCTACTATTTTGCTTTGAAACCAAAACAAACGTAAGCACTACCTCAGCTTCAGAATCTAACTTGCAGCCTGTGGAAACCAGTGGAGACTGTGGGTCACCCTCCTGAGGAACTGGCCAAGCTCCTTTCCTGGTGCCTGGGCATTGTGGTTTGAAAGTACACTGTCACGCAGGATAAGATGATGGCTGTCTCCTATGTGGCCAAGCACCCAGCAGTGGGGACAGCCTGTTTCCCTCAGCCCGGGCTAAGGCTCATGCTTGCCCATTCTGGGCTCCCCTTTGTCCTGCAGAGGTCAAGCCAGAGTGAGATACAGCCATCTTCTTCCCCTGCTGCATTTGGCCTCCCCCTGCCAAGAGAAGAAAATGACAGTTCTCTTTAAAATTGAATCTCCCCATTCTAGAACCCACCACAAATGGCCACACTCTGTTCAGAATGTCTTTAGCCCAGCCCTCTGTGGAGGGCTTTTTTTCTCCACTTACGGAGGACTCTCCTCTTGTATGGCTGTGTGTAAGCATCCCTCTGCCATGCTGAGGCACCTTCCAGGTCACACTGCTGGTGCTGTGGTTTCCCAAAGCTATGAAACCACCAAAGCATGTCTGAGGGGCTGCCACATCTCCCTGACCTGCTGTAACTCCCGCAGTACAGCAGGATGCCCCGGTACGGAGAAGCTAAGAGATGTTGCCGAGGTGAACAAGTGCAGGTGAGGAGGAGCTGAATGGTGAATTTGTAGTTGCTGGCTTGTGCACTGGCTGACAAAGCAATCTTTGTGTTTATTTTTTAATTCTGGAGCTTACCTGACCAACTGGCAGAGCTTCCAGATCTCCACCAGCCAGCGCTGGTCCTACCAGTTGTATGCTGTTGAATTTGCACACTGGAGGAAGACACTTCAGCAGCTGTTTCCCTTCAGGTTCTGCCTGTAGGACATCGCTTCCAGCTGGAGCACTCACCCTCCTCCCTCGCTGCCAAACAGCACAAGCTCCTCAGTCTGGCAGAGGGGTCAGTCCATGTTACAGCAGGAGATGGGAAGGTGTATTTGCACGGAGGGATAACAGGCAGGACCCTGCCTGGAGCTCTGTGCAGGACCTTTCCTCTGGTCTCCATAGTCTCTTTCACAAGGAGCTGTAGTGTGCCATGCTTGGTACGATCCTGGAGCATTTGTGAATGGATGCCTTGTTTCATTTTCTCTGAATGGACACCATTTGGGGCTGGATCCTTTTTCTCCAATTGGCACCGAAGAAGCTGCAGTTGCAGCCTTCACAGACACAGAAAGAAACAATCAGTTACTGTCTCTGCATTATGATGTCATTTCAGAGTGAAGGAAATGGCAGTCTTTCAGCTTGCACTAACTTGTGCTAATTATGCACATATATGGACTCTAAGAACCCTCATGCTCAGTTCGACTGTCTCCAGAGGTGGACTTTTTTCAATAGAACATTGGGAAGACCATATAATACAAGTCTCAGCTCTTTGCTGAAGTGTAGCAGAAGTTACTGAACTGTAGACTGTAACCGTCTTCTTATAGAAGATCTTTTCAGAAGTGCCACCCTGAAATGGTATGTTCAGAGCATCAGGTAAGGGATCACAAAGTTAGAAAGAGTCGTCGTTTTAATTGCTGTGACTTGTGTGCCTTGATAACCTGTCCAGACTGTGAAACTTAGGTATTTTTAATTAGTGTACTGTTGGTACTACGCTTTACAGGTAGAACTTGGTCTGGGAATTGCAAATAATCTTAGGGACAAAGGAGGAAAAGGGTGTGGGAAGGACAGGGGAGGTAATGAGGAATACAGAGTGCTCCCTGGATGAAGAGAGGGTTGGCTTCTTCGTGGTCAGATGAGTCTCCATCCTCTGTGTGGCAGGTCCTGAGAGCTCTGCTTTCACACCCTGTCATCAGGCTGTGAGACCCTCCCCTGAGCTCTCTCTTTCACAGGCAGACAGTCCATCTCCCAAATGTGCCAGTCCTTTAACCATCATGGGGCCCATATTTTCATTAGGATTTGGTGTACTGGTCAGAGCATCATGACTGACTTTAGTACAGTCTCCTTCAAAAGATGACTCTAGTGCTCATCATAGTTGATCATATTTCACAAAGACAAGAACCTGGGTCCTGCTGCCCTGACAACCAGTCTCTGATTTCAGCACAGTCAGTTGTAACCACGGTTCCAGTTCTGATCAACAGACTAATAAGACCTCTGAGGTCTCATGGACTCAAAGACTAAAGCAAATGAGAAGCAGCAGCTCTTACAGTTATCCTTGCTAGCACTTCAAAGAAGCCCAGAATTTATTATTCAGCTACAGAGGGTCTTTAGGTGCTTTCAATTAGAATAGCAAAACACATTGCAGAGGGTTTTTAGGTGCTTTCAATTAGAATAGCAAAACACATTGCATACAAGGATCTGTATTGACTGTGTGATCTCCTTTTCCGCCTCCACGGCCATCTCTCTGCTTCCAGGATCAATTTGGGTGTTTGTCTTGGAGTTACACTGGAGCACTGTCCTTTGCTTTAGCTTAGGCTGACCTCTCCACATAGTCTTCTTTGCTTGACCACTAATCATGAAAAACACTGTCTAGTCCTTCATTCTCTCACCCTCTATCTCTTTGCGCACGTAGACAGCTCTGGATGGTTAATTCACACTGACTCCAAAATCTATGTGGCTTAACTCATCGCTTGCTGTCTTCCACCATAACCAGATTAATCCTACACTCAGTGGGCCACATAATCACAGAATATCTTGAGTTGAAATGGACCCATAAGAGTCATTGAGTCCAACTCCCTGCCCCTCACAGGACTGCCTGAAACTTAAAACATTTGACTAAGAGCACCATCCAGACACTCCTTGAACTTCAACAGGTTTGGCGCCATGACCACTTCCCTGGGGACCCACCACCCTCTCAGTGAAGAACCTTTTCCTGATGTCCAACCTGAGCTTCCCCTGACACAGCCTGATTCCATTCCCATCTTATGTCCTATCACTGATTGCCAGAGAGAGGAGATCAGCACCTTCCCCTCTGCTGCCCATCTAGAGGAAAGTATAGAGTGACATGAGGGCACCCGTCAGCCTTTGTAGTGTGTACACTACACATGATCTTAAAAAAAAAAAATAAAATCAGCCTTTTCTCCCTCCCCATTAATGATCCACCAGTGCAGTTTGCACACCCTGAAGTGCCCCCGTAGTATTACCTATGGAAGTTCCTCCAGTTGCCCAGAGAAGCTGCTGTTCATCACCTCTGGGATGTTTTTGTGTGATGCCTCCATGCTCAGCTCCTGCTGGCTGCCATCCAGGAGTGTTGTGTGTCCTCTGTGGTCCTTCAGGATGAAGGTCACACAGCTTCTTCTCAATGGTAAGTAATGTGATCTGTGTGGAGGAGAATGCCCCTTTCTGCTTTCTGAAATTTCAGTGAGGGCATGCATGGGGTACATTTGTGTACACGATCTGTACATATGATACGCAGCAAGCACTTTGGGTAAAAAACAACTAGTGCCAGGAGTCAAAAACCATCTAAGAGTTAGAAAACAAATATATGATCAAGTTTGTACAGCATCCAGAGGTAAAATGCAAGAGCTATGTGGTTTCCTACTAAATATAGACTTGATCAATTCCATAATGATGAGGAAAGAGGTTGGAATGTATGTGGAAGTATCTAAATTTGTAGATGACTCAGTTCCTTATATCTAGAAAAGACTGTGAGGAACTTCTGCAACTAATTTTTTTTTCCTGTTTTTTGTGGGGGTTTTTCTGTTTTGTTTTGGGTTGTGGATATGTTTTTTTGTTTGTTTGGGTGCAGTTTTTTGTTTGGTTGTTTTTGTTGTGGTTTTTTGTGGTTTTCTGTTTGGTTGGTTGGTTTTGATGATGTCCCATTAAATTCATCGTCAACAAATGCAAAATCAAGCACACTAGAAAACTTAAACTTTCCAGACTCCTATAAGGGCTCAATAGTGTCGTGGTAGGGTAAATTTTGGATGTTACTGTGTACCCCTAACTGAAGATCTTTTTTTGGTGCAAAGCTCGTGTCAGGTCATGTTGTGATGCATAAAAAAATAGGATGGGGAATAATAGAGAAAATACAATAATGCCCCACTGTGAATCTCCTGTGTTCCTTCTCACCACAGATACTTCTGTTCTTACTCATCCTAATGGCCACAGCAGAGCTAAAAGAGCTTCAGAGGTGGGTGACAGACGTTACAAGGGATGAGGGAATCTCTCCCCCGAAGGGAGGGATGGTGAAGGCTGGGGGCTTTCTGCCATGGTGGGAACATGATGGTTAGAAACGTTCTCTGGGCACACTATGGTGGCTGCAGTAACCAGAATGTACCTGAGGGCACAAAGTGAGAAATTCAGCACTAATGACATTTACTCCCACAGTTACTGCGGAGAGATTTCAGTTACTGCAGCAGTTTGTGAGCATGGTTTGAGAGGGCTGGGATCTGTGTTAAGAGAGGGCTGGAGATCTGTGGTTCAGGTGTTTGTTCCAGACAAGTTGAAGACAGCAATCTTCAGGAGCCCGAGAAGGATATTCCTCATACTGGGGGTTTTGCCAATTGCAGTGATATTTCCAGGTGATATTTCACTGTGATAGGGCTCTAGGAAGCACAAATACCTGTCAATGAGCTGAACAGCATGCTTTCGGTCACTGTGTCTGCACTGTCAGTCACACCGCCGCTCATTCCTGTGCAAGTAATTTTTGTCAGTGAGACAGAGGTCTGTGTTTAAGTCCTTTGTCTGTGCATGGAGGCGGCAGCCAGCAAAGAGCTCCCCAGACCCGTGAGCCCTGCCGTTCAGAGAGATGGTGGGTGAGGTGGGTTCCAACAGCCCCTCACAGCTCTGTCGCTGCGGGGGTGGCACTGTCCCTGCGCAGGGATGAGAGGGCCTGGGGCACTCGCCTGGGGGGTCACAGGCTGGGTTTGGGTTCCATGTTGCCGTTTCACTCATAGTTGGAAGATTGGCCTGGAGTTTGTGTGCTCTTCAGCTTTATTGCCAAATTAAACTGAAGAGCAGGTTTGGCTTTTGGCATTCATGCAAGTGCGCAGTGATTTGGTGTCTCTGGAAGGGGTCAGTCTGTGGTGGGCTCAGTGTCCCCCAGACCAATGCTGGGGAAAGGGGGACATCCATCAGGGGGCCTGGGGGTGACTTTCCTTCACAGAGCCACAGAATTGCTGAGTCGCGGGTTGGAAGGGGCCTCTTGAGATCATCTGGTCCAGTCCTACCTGCTCGAGCAGGTTCCCAGGACTGTGTCCAGCTGGGTTTTGAGTGTCTCTGAGGATGGATATTCCACAACTGGTTTGTACAATTTCTTCCAGTGTTTGACCACCCTCACAGTAAAAAAAAAGGGTTTTTTGTGTCCAGATAGAATTGCATGTGCTTAATTTGTGCCCTTCTTAGTTTGTGAGAAGGAAGTCTGATATCCTCTTCTTCCTGCCCTCCTGACAGTTATTTATACGTATTGATAAGATCCATTCCCCCCCCCCCCCAAACCTTCTCTCTTCAGCCTGAACAGTCTCAGTGTGCTTAGCCTCGCCTTGTATGAAATTGCTTCAGTCCCTTAATTGTCACGGCCCTTTACAGGACTCAGTACTTCACCATCCCTGCCTTCCATCTGCCAGCAGCTGCTGGGCCCCACAGCTTGAACCCTTGTCTTTCTTTTGAGGATGAGGGGGGCAGCCCCTGGGGGGAGAGGATGTGAGCAGAATGCCAACCACCAGCCATGCTTTCTTCACCGGGCCCGGCAGTGATGGTTCAGCTGCTTGGGCTGGAACCACCAAAATGGTGGAGAGGAGTGGTGTTGTCGTGCTGTGGGTCCTGCAGGCAGGTCCCTTCCCTGCACAGCCAGCATTGTCCACCCCGCGCTGCCCGGGGTGGCCCTGCGGCCCCCTGGCTGGCACTGCCTCCGCAGCCCCTGTAGCTTCCCCAGGAGGGATGCTCACCCTGGGGTCTGCACCGTGCCCGAGAGCCCTCCTTTCCCTGGCATGGGGGGGAGTCTGCTGCGTCGGTTCTGTACACCAGGCTGTGGGGAATGGCTGCCAAAAAGGTCTCTCTGGGATATGTAGGCAGAAGCTGAAGCCTGGGAATGGCATTGTTTGGGTTTTGCTTTGTCCCAGACCTGCTGCTGGAAAGTGGGAGCTGATCCCTTCTGTTTTGGACACTATGAGCAGTGCGTGAGGGGGCGTCCTGTTGCGGGGTACCTGGTGTGCACTGCTGGGGCTGAGCAATGCCGAGGTATCAACAGTGTCTTTACAATCACTACTATCTTGAGGATGAGTGGGGTTTTGCTTCTTTTGGCTGAGTGTGTGCCCCAGGACCTGTCCTGACTCCCCACCCCCCTGGCTCCCCTTGGGTTCATTGGCAGTGTTCCTCTGGGCAGGGGCTCATCCCAGCTCCCCCACCCCCCCTTACCCTGTATCCCACATAAGGCAGCAGAAACACCACTTGACTCAGTGCAAGTGCTTTCTTTGCACAGCGATGGGTTTGTTCTAGTCTGGAGAGGCCATTTTTAGTCCAACTAAAAGAATACAAG
Organism: Scolopax mira; assembly: GCA_004320125.1. Lineage (NCBI taxonomy): Eukaryota > Metazoa > Chordata > Aves > Charadriiformes > Scolopacidae > Scolopax > Scolopax mira. Next base: position 84,117 of record BJBW01004685.1, on the reverse strand, counting down.
TTCAGAAAGCAGCTGGAGATGCAGCGTATAAATAGTTCTGCTGGGAGCTTAGAGCCGCTCTCACTGTGGGCTCAAAGTTGCCTTCTGGGCATATCTGTCTGGTTTGTACGTAACTGCTGTCAGCCAGAGTAACACATCCCAGTAAAGTGACTTTGAGTAAAGCTATACTGAATATTGGCCTTTCTCTGACTTCTTTCTTTTTGTGTCCTTTTGTTGTCCTTCTTCAAAATACCAGTTTGATCAAGCTATTTTAGATGGTTGAGATCTGCCAAGAAGGAGAGCTGATGGGAGGTTGAGGAATAGAGAGGGTGGAGAGAACACCGTTGGAGAGCAGCAGTTGTCTGGAAGATGAAAAATAGAAACAGAAATAGATGTCAATTTTCAGTGAAGATCTGTCATCCTCCAGTCTATATGAGGGGTTAAAACCTATGAAAGATTTAAAAGATATAAATTACACGTCTCAACAGTTAAGATCTAAGTGCCTGGCTTATGGAGTGGATACAATGCCCAGAGGTCAGAGGTAGGTATTTGCAATGACCAGAATCCGAAAAATCACATGCTGGCTGCAATGTCAAGGGAAGTGCTGCAGGAAGGTCCTGAACATTGTCCTTCCCAGAGCTGCTTGTTGTGGGTGCACAAGGATGGCTCTAGCGTGGGCTTTCAGGATGGCAGGCACTCCCCACTGATCTTTCTAATGAATTAATGCCCAGGCATTATTTCAGTATTTTGACAAGTATCCATGTAATGCCCATGCCAAAGAGAGCACACAAGCTGCTTTTTTGCACTATCAGGCTCTTGCTGGCTCTTCTTTGGGCTGTCTCTTTTGCTCCCTTTTTGCCTAAATATATAGGAAGAGCAGAATCCTGTTAGAGTGTCTGTCTGTGACTCTCACAAGAGGGGGACAGGAGAACAAGCATTCTTATCATCTAAGTGGTTCCCATAGCAGCACTTTACCTCTAGGGCTGCAGGTCTGCATTAAAGAAAAATACTTTGTAAGAAAAAAAACTTACTAAGAATGACAAGAAATTTGTTATCAGTGCTGCACCACTCTAATGAAGGGTGAGTTGGCACACAACAGCTGGCTCGTACAGCCCTGAGGTGACTAAGGCTTGGGCAACATCCAGAGGTACCTCTCCGTGGAAGCTGCAATGAGGTGAGATACTTCTGTCTGGGGGGATAATTGGTCTGTGCCAGCAGTTATGGGGCGCAGCTGCCGGCTCTGTCGGGCAGCTCGGTGTTCCTGATGCTGTGGCATTCAGAACACGTTGGACCTTTGTTGCGAGTTGTGCTGATCCAGAACTATGATTTTTTCCTTGCTACTGAAAAGAGTTTGCTTTGGTTTATGAGACCCAGGCATTAAATTGGGTCTAGAATGCAAGCTGAAACGTTGCAGTCAAACCCATGCTGAAGTGGAATTTTTGAGGCTAGAACTCCTGTAGGCAGATACTGACCCATCATATTCTCCCATCCTGTCTAATCCCTTGCCTCTCCCCAGGCCAAAGAACCCTCCATCACCGGAGTGAGACCCTGGAGACAGTGATCCTGGTAAACCCCAATGTGGACAGCATTGTATCTGAGGTAAGGACCACATGCCATCAGCTTTTCTCCAGATCATCTCCCCTGCCCTTGCTTGACACAGAGGTCATGATTATCATTTTGCACCTTCTGGAGAACTGGAATGTGGTGCCAGTCAGCTGCAAAGTGCACTGAGGTGGTTGGGTGTTACGGTCTCACCAGCAAGATACATGCAGTGACCAGTGTTCTGTGACAGAACTTCCTGCTTGACAAAGAAACATGTGACAATGTGTGGTTTCTTGTCTGCTTGCCCTTTAGGAATGAGCTGCTTCCTGTAAGAGTTAGTGCCATAGAATTGCCTGATTTTAAGGATTTCTCAGGAGCTTGTAGAGTGCCCTAGCAAACAAGGTGGAGGGCTTCTGAACTTTGAGCATTCTAGTATGGTGAGGGTCTAAGTGTGCTGACCTTTTATGTGGTAATGAAACAACAAACATTTTCTTTTAGTGTTAGCCTACTTTCTCAACGCGACTTATGATTTGACATGGGGCTGTGTTGGGCAGGCAGTAGCATTGTCTTCCCTCTTCAGCAACCTACTCTCTTCTATGTAGAAAATTTACATTTTGGGTATTTGTGAACACTAGGTAAGTATTGCCTGTCCATGTGATGGGGTTTCTGGGTAGTGGTGAGGAATGATGGTAACTTTTTGACTGCAACATTCTGTCTTGTAACAGGTCCGCTCACTGGTGTGTGATTCATCAGTCTACAAACTACTGATCTTCTGTGGTCAGAGCTCAGACCAGGAAGGAGACTTGATCCTGCAGACAGGGACCTTCACATACCAGAAGTTTGCGGAGATACTTTCAGACCCAGAGGTGAGTGTGAGCAGGAAGCCAGCACATCCCCTCCTGATCACAGGGTGCCTGATAGAGCAATGCAGACTGCGCTGCTCCTTCAGCTGGCAGATCCGCAGAGGGATGGGCTTGAAATCCAGCAAAACAATTGCACACCATAAATAATTTCTGCTATAATTCTGAGCATCTTGCTTTAACTCCCTGGCTTAAGTTTTCCAGGGTGGCAGCCATGGGTGATTCCTCCTTTTAAGTGCTCAGCTTGAAATAACCTTCCAGACTGGCTGTGCAGTGGGCAGACACTCAAAATTTCTTAAAGGAGATCTTAAAATATCTATGGGCACCTTCCAAAAAACAGCTAACAGAGGCCATCATCACCTTAGTAAATGTGGGAATTTCTCTTCATTTCACAGTCGGCCCAGGAAGCACAAGCTGTTCACAAGGCTCAGTGTTCACTAGGGGTGTGTAAGGATGTGTAAAGGGGAACACTAAATGCTGATTAAGTAACTATATGATGATTAAACAACTAGAAACGTTGCAGCATCATTCAGGTTGAAAGGGCACTTGAGAGGTCTGCAGTCCAACCTCCTGCACAGAGCAGAGGCAGGACTGAATTTAGGCAAGATTTCAGGGTTTTGTCCAGTGAGAGCTTGAAAACCGTATAGGGCCTCTGAACCCCTGCTCCAGGGCTTATTATCTTAGCTAGAGGTACTATAGCTTTCCTCAGAAGCTTTAAATTCTCTTTCTATTAGTATCTGTTGTCAATACAGGTAAGCTGCTCCAATTTTTGATAAGCCCTGCTTCTACTGATCGGCGCATGCCAGATGTTTGGAATGTCTCCATCTGACTGAATGTACAGTTGCTGCAGGAATGGCTGTGTGGTATTTTGACAATTGATATAATTGTTGCTATAATTACCTCAGCAAATCTCCCCATCTTCATTTATTTTAGGTTGATTGTTCTCATTTATGGTACCCATTTATTTGGACATTAACTAGTCAATTAAGGGCTGTCTAAGGAAGAGAACACAGTGTAAAGAAGTGTACTCATCTCATTCCAAATGCTTAGGAAATCTGAGGTTTAATGCTGCTTTGCTCAGCATAGCTCTAAGGAGCCTTGGAAATTCTGTCGACCTTAGATATACTTATTGATCATGCAGCATGTCCCCAGCCCTTTATGTATATCAGAGATAGAGCTGTGACTATCAAAATAGGGCCCAGGAAAGAAAATAGAAAACTGCACAAAGCGGTATATGATTGTTCACTAACCCTGGATGCAGTCCTGAGTGACATTCTCTAGCTCTGGGCAATCCTGCTTTGGCGGGGGAGTTGGACTAGATGATCTCTACGGTCCCTTCCAACTCTAAAAAATTCAGTGAAATTCAGTGAAACCAAGGAGTGAGGATAAGCTTTTGTACTATTTAATCGATTCCCAGTAAAGCACTTTTCCTGTCAGTAAAGTGATCAGAGTGCCTTCAGTATTTCTGCATTAACTGGCTTTTTTTTCTTTAAGTGCTGAATTGGTGTCAGAACTCTATTTGACCTTTATTTGTCTCTGCTCGTCTCTTTAGGTCACCCAGATTCTTAGCAACACTGATTCAGATATCAAGGCCTCCCTTACTGTGTCGTGCTTGGGAGAAGGAGACTGGAGCAACCTTGGGCATCCTCGATTTCAGGAAATTATTAATCTGAAACTGAATCCCGATCCAGTTCTGCCAGAAATGGATGGGGTATCTGAATTTGCAGAATATGTCTCTGAGACAGTTGACGTGCCATCTCCATTTGATCTCCTGGAGCCACCCACCTCAGGGGGCTTTTTGAAGCTTTCTAAACCCTGCTGCTACATATTCCCTGGGGGAAGAGGTGATTCTGCTCTCTTTGCTGTGAATGGGTTTAACATCCTTGTGGATGGTGGCTCTGAGAGGAAATCTTGCTTCTGGAAGCTGGTAAGGCACCTGGATAGGATTGACTCAATCCTGCTCACGCACATTGGTGCAGACAACCTACCTGGCATCAATGGGCTGCTGCAGAGGAAAGTTGCTGAGCAAGAGGAGGAACAGTCCCAGGGCTCTACCAACTACAGTGATTGGATGAAGAATCTAATTTCTCCTGAGCTAGGTGTGGTTTTTTTTAATGTTCCTGAAAAACTGAAGATGCCTGAATCATCTATGAAAGTAAAGAGGAGTATTGAAGAAGCCTGTTTGACACTGCAGTATCTTAACAGACTGGGCATTAAATCAGAACCTCTCTACAGGGTGGTGAGCAGCACCATTGAACCTATCACCCTTTTCCACAAGATGGGAGTAGGTAAACTGGACATGTATATACTGAATCCTGTCAAGGACAGTAAAGAAATGCAGTTTCTAATGCAGAAATGGGCTGGTAATAGTAAAGCAAAGACTGGCATAATTCTCGCAAGTGGGAAAGAAGGTGAAATTTCTGTTCCCTATCTCACATCCATCACAGCCCTAGTGGTGTGGCTCCCAGCCAGCCCAACAGAGAAAATTGTAAGGGTTTTGTTTCCCGGAAATGCTCCTCAAAATAAGATACTGGAAGGACTTGAGAAACTCAAGCACCTGGATTTTCTGAGGTATCCGGTGGCTACTCAGAAAGATATCACTTCTGGAATACCTCCACCTGTGCTGAAACAGACCAAAATTAAACAGAGAACTGACAGTAAAGAGAGTCTTAAGTCTTCCCCCAAGCCATCTGTGACAAAGCAAGCTAAGAAAGAAGAGGCAGTTGAGGAGGGGTTCAAGGAGGTAAAGCCAGAAGTCATAAAGGATACTAAAACTGAGAAAAAGGTTAAAGAACACTCAGAGAAAATTCCTGAGAAACCTGCTAAACATGAAAAGATAAAGACAGAAACAAGTGATGCTCTCAAAGCTGAGAAAAGAAAATTAGCAAAAGACAAGGTTGGAAAAAAGCATCTCAAAGAGAAAGTATCCAAACTGGAAGAGAAGAAAGACAAAGAAAAGAAAGAGATTAAGAAGGAGAAAAAGGACTTTAAAAAGGATGATGGAAAGAAAGAGGAAAAAAAAGATTCCAAGAAAGAGGATAAAAAGAAAGAAACCAAACCAGAGCCCAAAAAAATTTCTAAACCAGACTTAAAACCATTTACCCCAGAAGTAAGAAAAACATTATACAAGGCAAAAATTCCAGGCAGACTCAAAACTGAGAAGGTCAAAGTCAAACCTGAAAAGGAAGTGCCTGCTGACCTGAAGACATCACCAACGGAGAAGGCATCTGTACAGGTGGAGCCAGGAGAGGCTTCCATAGCTGACCAGAGGTTAGTCCTGTCTTCACCAGAAGATCTTACAAAGGACTTTGAGGAACTGAAGCAAGAGGAGAAAGAGGCCTTGCAGGTGACTCAAGAAATGTCTGATATTGAGGTTAGTGATAAGATTCTGAGAGTACCTGAAACAGAGGTAAAAGACTCTGCTGACATGGTTGCTCAGAGTTGCACTGAAGGAGATCTGATTTTGAAAACAAACATTCCTGATCAGGGAATAACTACTACTGATGTGGAAAAAGAATCACCATCAGAGGAAAAGGCAGTCCATCAGCTAGAACTGAGAGCAGGTCATGCCGAAAAAATAGAGGATGAAAGAACAACAATAGATGAAAATTGTGACATGAGATACTGGGAGGGAAAAGCTGAGCAGGACAAGGAAGTTCAGCTGTTTCCAGACAAAGAACAGGTGCCATCACAGACAGACCTCTTAGCAAAAGGTGTTCGGTCATCAGCGGTCAGAGAGGATGAAAAGGAGGAAGCGGAGAAAATCTTCTTGTACAGAAAACAGAGGGAAGCAGAAACAAAGACTTCTGAAAAATACATTGAGGGGAGAGAGGCACAGGAGGAGGGTGAGAGGGAGAAGAGAGAAGATGTGATAGAAAAGGCAGAACTGGAAGAAAAGGAAGAACAGCACATGAAGGCAGAGGAGAAGATGGAAAAAAGTCGAGACTTCTATGAGCTGAATCAGGATGAGAGGGAGCACAAAATATTTGCCATGACAGGAAAGGAAAAAGAATTTGGTGACATGAGTGAAAAAAACAAGTTACTTGGAAAGGACATAACAAAGGAAGAGTCATATCTGAGCAGTCTGCCAGTCCCACCAGGAGCACCAGCAGAACATGTTTCATATATCCAAGATGAAACTATCCCAGGCTACTCAGAAACAGAGCAGACCATTTCTGATGAAGAAATACATGATGAACAGGAAGAGAGGATCCCACACTTGAAGTATGATGTCAATACCTATGACATTTCTGTTCCTGACCAACCAGGCTCTTTTGAAGCAATACATGGAATACAGGCCATGCCTACAGCTGACCTTTCAGCTAAGGGTTATGCTGGCCAGGAGGCTGAAATCCTGGCATATCCCACAAACATTGTGGCAGCACCTCTAGCTGAGGAGGAACACATATCCTCTGCTACCTCCATTACAGAATGTGATAAGCTATCATCTTTTGCAACTTCAGTAGCAGAAGATCAATCTGTTGCATCTATAACAGCACCACAAACAGAAGAGACTGGGAAAAGCTCCTTACTTCTAGACACGGTAAACAGCATGCCCTCCTCTCGGACCGAAGCAACCCAAGGTCTCGACTATGTTCCTTCTGCTGGCACAATCTCTCCCACATCGTCCTTGGAGGAAGACAAATGTTTTAAATCTCCACCCCCTGAAGATTTCCATGCATTAGCAGAAGGAGAGAGAAAGCTGGAAGGTCAAAAAAAGGATCTTCATGAAGAGGCAGAAGATGAAGAGGAAGAAGAAGATGGAACTCCAAATATTGAGATGCCTGGGAAGCTCCGAGGGCATTACAATGTCCACATGTTTGCTCATCAAGGAAGTCCTGATAATGTGTTAATCAGTGTTCCCACAGAAGTGATGCAAACTTCTGGTCTGCCATTATCCACTGAAGAAACACCATTTTCCCAAGTTGACGCTGCAGAGGCAGAAGAACGATGCATGAGTCCTGATGATAGTACAGTCAAAATGGCCTCTCCCACCCCATCTGGCCCCACTAGTGCAGGACACACACCTTTCCACCAGTCTCCAGTGGAAGAAAAACTAGAAACAGTAGATTCAGATCTGTTTGAAAAACAAACGGATGCTGCTACCAAGAAATTGGAAGGCCAAACTTCTGTTGTGGTGAAGGGAGCCAAGGGTGAACCCCTCAAAGATGAGGTACCTGCAGCTAAATACAGAGGTGAAAAAGAAGTGCCTGGGCCTGGACATCACAAGCTGGACTTGGGCAGTGACGTTACAGTGCCTGTGGGGAAGGAGGTGCAGGGACCACTGGTGGGGAAGGAGGAGCAGCCCTGGCTCTCCTACCACAAGCAGGACACGGTGGTGATAGGGGAGGAGGAGGAGGAGCATCCTGTGCTGCCCCATCCCAGCACAGGTGTGTTTCTGGAGCCAGAAAAAGAGCAAGGAACTAAAACCATGACAGAAAGTTTAATGGGATTTTCAAAACACTTGTCCTTTGAACCATCCTCTACCACAGAAGCGTCACTAGGAAGTGTGGATCCTCTACAGTTCACAAGCCAAAGCAAATCTGAAAGTGACAAATCTTCACAGTTTTCACCAGATGATACCAAATCATTTTCTTTTACAGAAGAAAGTGTTGGTAAAGAAAAATTCTCAGATATTTCTGTTAAGGGAGTGACTGAAGAAAGAAAACTGCCATATTTCACAGGAGACACCCCAGAAGAAGAAAAATCTTCTCATGTTTCCATTAAAGACATTTCTCCAGAAGAGACCAAATCCATTTCTCTCACTGAGAGTCCCAGCAAGGAAATATCTTCAGACCTTTTGGTTAGAGGAATTTCTCCAGAAGACATCAAATCTCTTAGTTTCACAGAAGAAATACCTGCAAAAGAAAAAACTATATCTGACTTTACTTATCAACTCACTTCAGAAGCTGCGAAATCCATGGATTTCATAGAGCAGGGCCCACCTACATATGAAAAATCACTGAAAATTTCTGCCAAAGAACTTACGAAAGAAGTGTCAAAATCTTTTCCTTGCCCAGAAAGTAGCCCAGTTAAAGACACATCACCCAGAGATACTTCAAGTGAAGAAATGTCTCCAGATGACAGCAGTTTATTTTCTGCAGCAGAAAAGAGCCCGTTTAGAGGAAGAACTGCAGGCTTGGACTCTCGGGAAGTCTCTCCAGATGCAAAGGCCTTCCACTTTACTGAATCTATCCCAACTGAGGATAAAACGTCTTCACACATTTTTGCTGAAGGTGTAAAATCATGCAGGTTCAAGGAAGCTCAGGAAGAAAAATCTCCAGAAATGGAAGACTTTTACATGAAAGATTTAAGTTATGAGAAAAAAGTGTGGTTTCCAGAAGAGGTGGAGGAAATCCCTGTTCAGGGAAGGCGGCAGAGATATGATAAAGAGAGAGAGAGCACATTCTTGGATGAGGTACCAGAATATGAAACAAAACCCCTTCCTAAAGAGGGAGAGGAGAAGACCCTGTCTCCTGCAGTGCCTGGCAATCACACCTGGAAAAGAACAGAAAGTGAAGCATGGGGCTCTGCATATGGGTATCTTCAGGAAGGAAGAGAGACTGGGAGAGGAGGTCCATTACCCAGTGAGGAGGATGAGGATCTCCATCATGCTGAAGACAAACCTGCACTACTGCAAGCAGAATGTTTAAAGATGGAATCATGTTATTACAAACAAGACACACAGAATAGTGCCAAAACTACATCAGAAACAAAGAAAGTGGAAATAGTTCCTGCTGACATCACTCTCCCAGAAAAAACACAGATGGAACAGTCTCCTCTGTCTTCTCAATATGTCTCTGGTGAGGAAAATCAGGCCAAAGCATTAACTGGAAACAACGAAAGGCAAGAATTGCTGTTGACATCTAAACAAGATTACTCCTACTTAGATGATGAGGAGAAAGCTGTCTTAGATATCTATGCAAAGTCACTAGACCAAGCACTGACGGCATCTCCCCTCTCTATAACGGCTGCCGCTCTGGAAAAGGAGATGGACACACCACCAGAAAGAGAAAGGCCTTACAAATTAGATCAGTGCAAGCCACCTTTATGGGAAGAAGTCACATCGAAGGACACAGAGAAGAAATCAGACATCAGTGGTTTGTATCAGGAAATAGACTACAAATACAAGTCAGACATAGAGCAAGAGGGTGACCACAAATCCAGTGAGGGTCTTTATAGCTCTACAGGAAGGAAAGAGCAGATGGCAGCAGCATCTGCCCTGTTGCAATCTTCAAGACCAGCAGAACATACAGCAATGTCCCCAGAAGAAAGCGCTGTGGTGTCAGGGCCTCCACACTCCCCTCTAGGACAAGGCCCTTGTCAGAAAAGCAGTGTCATGGGCCATGCCGAGGCTGTGGGTTCTGCCAGCCAAGTGGCATTTCCTGCAGAGACCCATTCCAGGACCTCTCCTGAGCCTTATTCCTATGAGGAAGGAGTCTGCAGACCCAGAGGTGATGACATTTCTCCCAGAGAGGAGCAAGAAGAAAGAGAACCAACTCCCTACCCTGATGAAAGAAGTTTCAAGTACGCTGACATCTATGAGAAGATAATTGTGTCGGGAGCCGGACCATCCCCCTTCACACCCAAGGGTGCAGACAGCCCGGGTCACACCAACAAGGTGCCAGAAACAGCACTGAACTCTCAAAAAGATCAACATTTTCACATCTCTGCAAAGGAAGAAGAGTCCTGCCTTTATACCTCTGCTGAGAAGGAGCTGTCGTCACCAGCATCCCCTAAAGATAAAGCAGATTCAACTTTTGACTACACAGACATCCACAAAAGATACTCGCCCTTGTCTGAAACAGATAAGCCTCAGATATCTGAACGACAGGAAAAACTGAAGGTGACTTCTGCTTTGCCACGAGAACCGGACTCTGAACTGCACCCGTCATCCACAAGCACAGCATTTGCCTCTCCCACAGACATGACTGACATGTTTTATCAAGAAAAATCAGCTGTGTATGTTGATGCTGCTTGTGCAGATGAGAACATCATTTTGTCTCGCCAGGAGCAGGTATCTCTGTCCCTGAAATCTGAAAGCCCAAATCCCAAAGATGCATACTATGAGAAAGCAGGTCGAGGGGAAGAAAGCACGAGTGACTCAGAATTAGAAAAAGGTGCTAAGGAGAAATCTGAAAAGGAGTCTAAACTGCACAGCCCCGTTGAAGCCACAGGTGCGGTCTATGCACATATCTCAGCAATGGACAAGTTCCAGGTACCAGAACCCCTTCTGCAAAGCAAACCCCAGGAGTCCATTTCACCCAGTTCTACTGCTTCATCCCCTTCTGATCCGGGGTGGAAAGAGGAATATGGAAGTAGGAAAACTGCGTCAGCCGTTCTTGTGGGGTCATATGTTTCTGGTTATGGTGACCTGCCAGACATGGGCAGGGATGAACAGTCTCCACAAATGTGCCATTTAAGACATGGTTCTTTGCAAAAGAGAGAGGTTGCTGAAAAATCCACAATGGAATCCCATTTCTGTCCAACAGATTATCCTAGTGCAGCGGTGGTCTCAGAGTGCCAAGAGCAAGCCACATACTTGAAATCTGCTTCTGGAAATCAGAAAGAGGGATACAGAAAGAGCCCAACAGTGGAGGGCAGAGAGTTGGAGTCTGGATTTGAGTGCTCCCTGCTAGGAAAGAGTGAAACATCCAGTATGTTCAGATATGATCAAACCTCAGCAAGCCATTTAGGGACTATCTCTCTTCCTTTAAAGGTTCCTTGTGCTTTGCCCTCAGACCAGGGGAAGAAAGATGAGTACTTGGAGGTTTCTGAGAAAATCAGCAGCCTTGACTCATCCTTTACTAAATTCTCACCGCTGAGTCCATATGAAGAAGATAAGCTGTTCCTCAAAGTTGTGGAAAGAGAGTCTGTGCCCCAACAGCAGCTGAAAGATGACTCTTCCAGCCTGTCAGAAGAACCTTCATCTGAAGCTACCACTCCAGTGATACAAACTACAGCAGAAAGCTTCTACTCCCATATGCTTTCCACATACACGGGTACAGGAGCAGAACCAGGTACCAGGAGTCTTTGGGATGTGTCTCCACAGATTCCAGATAATGCTGTGAAAACACATACAGCTGAAACCAAAGACTTGGCATTTGCTGAAGAACATGGTTCTCCATTCATAAGTGGCATAGGTGACAGCATTTTGTCATGCCGGAAGGAGAGCCAGAGTTCACAGCCCACACTATCCACAGAGAAGCAGCAGCAACCCTGTGTGAGCAGTCCAGAGCAGAAGGCTCCATTTGCAGAACAGCTGATGACATTGACATCTCTCCCTGATGTGTTGACATCATTTCCTCATCATCAGCATGAAGATGAAACCACAGCAAATGGTCCTACAGAGGTGAGCACCAGTCTGCAAGCTTTCCAAAGTACATACCATGCAGCAGAGGCAAAAGATGAAAAACCATGCCCTGATTCTGACAACGGTTTTTCTCCATGCGCAGGCAAAAAGGACACAGAGAGGCAGAGCCGCCCTTCCTCTCTGATGTCCCCTGAACACAGTTTCCAGTCCTTTTTCCCAGATGTGCAGAGGGGTGGAAAAACAGAGGACCATGGAGATGCTTCCCATGAAATGGAGCCCCATTTAGGAGGCAGTTTTGATTGTGGACAGAAATTTTCCTCATGTGAATACAAGCACAGGAAAGGAGAGCTCTCTCCCTCATTCATCAACCCGAGCCCTCATGAGCTCTCTGAAGACAGTGACCTCTCACAAGAGGATGGTCATCCTTCAGTGCAAGGAAGACCACCCCACACTGGTAGTAGCCCTATGCAAAGTGCCACAGTGGAGGAAACCCCTCCAACATCCGTGAGTGATTCTGGAACCTCCCAGTCAGACTCAGATGTCCCACCTGAGACAGAAGAATGTCCGTCCATCACAGCAGATGCCAACATGGACTCAGATGAAGATGCTGATTTCCTGCCAGTGGACAAAGCTGTTGGGAATGCTCATCATGCCAGTTCTAGGTCCAGCCATGATCCTCAGCCTGTTCCAATGGTAGATCCCCATCCCCATCCTCCTCATCCTGATGTCTGCATGGTGGACCCTGATATGTTGGTAAATGAGCAAAGCATGAGCAGAACTGATAAAATTTCCAAGAAAGACATAAAAGACAAGAACAAAGGTGTGAGGAAGCCTTTGAGCAAACCCAAATCTTCCTCACCTGCCCGGAAATTAGATGTGAAAGGGAAACGATCACCCACTCCTGTGAAACAGCCATTGGACAAATCTCCAAAATCTGTCACTGCCAAAAAAGAAAGAGATGGAGGAGAGAAGCCCAAACCACGTATTGCACTGGTGCAGCCTCCTTACACAGAGGATGAGTTATCTCGGAGTAGTCACAGCAACCCTGGCAAGAACCTTGTTAATGGCATCAAAACAAACCCTGGTAAGAAATTCTTCTTTAAGCATGTGTTTTCTCTTTAGGTCCAACACAGAGAAGCAGCACTGGGTTAAATGTAGCAGACCAGAGAACAGGACTTCCCAGTCAGGCATAAAAAGTTATAAGCAGTGATAAGGTAGAGAAGTTGTTGCAGAAATCACTTTAAAATATCAAAGCCTTGAGGAAAACTCTCAGATTCTGTAGAGCCAAATGCAACCACCTCTGAAGAGAGACAGACCTGCGAGAACTCATTCAGAACTTTATAGGCCAAGATTCAGTGCCACCGAGGGGCTACTCTCTGGAGGGGCAGTATTTAGAGGTAGGTGCTGTCAAAGACGTGCCAGCAATTGAAGGACAAAATATGCCTGTGTTTTAAAAAGACGTGGCAACCTCTCAGCCTGTGAGCAGGGTGAGTGCATGGCACTGGACTGAGCAAAAGCTGTCATTTAGAACAGCAGGACACTGCCGAGGTCAGACATGTCCTTTCCTCTGAAATGTTAAGCAGAGATGGAACGGGAACAGCTCCCACGTCTGAGTGCCTAACTGTGGGTGGTCTAACTGTGGGAAACAATGGCCTTCTCTTCTTCCCAAATAAAGGTGTGAGAGAAGGACAGCCTCCAACGTGTGAACAGCCCATGGCCTCTTGCTAAGTGTTCATGCAGGGAGCGGTGTCTGCTGGCAGCCTCCCTGGTGGTGTCAGTGCTGGCTGTACAGTAGTGATGGCCATGGCCGTGCGGGAGCCCAGAGTGCCAGCCACGTCAGCCACCCAGAGCAAATCCCCATCCAAATACCCTGCCTATCGCTGATGCTGAGTGAAAGACAGGACCAGCAGGGGGATAGTGCCAGGGGCTGGTGTGCTGTGGTCTCAGCAGGTGTGTGGCAAAGGGGGAGCAGGTTTAGGAGAAGTGGGGAGAGCTTTGCAGAGGTGAGAGTGAGGACAAAGGTAGGGGATGTAGGGGTGTGTGGAACCCTGCTGTGACCTCCCCAAGTCAGAGTTGGGATGAGTGTGCGATATCCATGAGGCTGGCTGAGCCAGGCAGGGGTTTTTTGTTAGCGTAGCAGCTGGGCAGCATGGATTGTCCATGTGGTTGTGGCTTTTTGTTCACAGAAGAGACTACCCAGAGATAGCATAGGTAAGAGAACAGGGCAGAGGCCTCTGTGATTCCACAGGGAGCAGAAGGGAGAGAAGGGACAGTCGTAGGGGCATGTATGTGTGTGTATATATATGCCTATATATTGCTGAGTATAACAATGCTTGTTTGACCATCTCTTATCTCATAAACATAAACAGCAGCAAATGAAGAAAAGCAGTACAAAAGGTTGATAGGAAAGAACAATAGAGTCCTTAGAATAGCAGCAATTCACAGGGATGGCAGAAAGCCAGGATGGAGCTTCCAGAAAGACTACTGTAATAGCCTAGGATAGCATATAAGGGGCATTAGAACAGGTTTCTTTAGCAAATGGAGGTTATTAAATAACAAAAGTAAGAACTAAATATTGATTGGAATGACAACTCTGCAAAAGCTAATAATGGAAATTTCCAATTCCCTTTCCCAGGAAAGGCTTCTGAGCCTAAAGCCTTGCAGTCCCTCCTCAAAGAACAGCAGAATTCCCTTTCTCTCCCCAAAGCTGTGACAGCCCTGGCCCAGAAATCCACCCAGGTCACCTCTGAGCAGCAGAGCCTGGATAAATCTTAACTTGTTGCTGCAGCTGCAGGGAAAAAAAGCCTTCCTGAAATCCAGGTCCTTCAGTATTAATTTGAGTGTTTGACCTTTCCAGAGGGTTTTGATAGTCTCTGATTTCTTTTTTCCAAAGCTTCCAACAGTCCTAAGAGCAGTTTGCCTGTGCCCATGGGTCCACCTGTCTATGTGGACTTGGCGTACATCCCCAACCATTGCAGCGGGAAGAACACAGACCCAGAGTTCTTCAAGCGCGTTCGAGCATCCTATTATGTTGTGAGCGGGAACGATGCAGCCAATGGAGAGCCAAGCCGTGCGGTACTGGATGCGCTGCTGGAAGGGAAGTCTCAGTGGGGGGAGAACCTGCAGGTAGGTCATGGAAATGCCCAGGAGTGTGTGTGATGCTCCTTGGGTCACAAGTGCTGGGGAGAAAGTGTGTATCAAACATGCTCAGAGGGAGAGCACTAAGAGGAAGCAAATAGTACCGGGCATGTCTGGTCTGCAGTCTGGTCTGCAGTCTTAGAAGAGTAACTGCTTGTACCCGTGAGAAGGACACCTGCAAAATGGTGTGAGTGGAAGCAGGTGTGTCCTTTCTACATCCTTCTAAGGAGAGGAAGTTTTCAGAGATCATACAGTCCTCCTCATCTGCTGCTGGACAAGCCTGTCCTCAAGCAAAAACAAGCACCATCACAATCTGAATTTTTGTCACAGTGTTGCACACCCAGTGGCGTTTGTTGCCTTGCTTGCTGAAGATCTGTCTGATAGCAACTTTTTATTACTGCTTTTAAAACAGGGTTCTTACACACAGTTCTTGCAGGACATCCTTCTGAGGACAGGTACAGGAAAGCATGTGTGATCCTTCAGATGAAGCAGCCTCAGATTTCAAGGTTCCTGGGTTTTACATTGGGTCAATAGTCACATCAAGTCTAATATGAGGCCATTAACAATGACGCTCTCAACGTTGTTCCTTCTCATAGTGAGGGATCTTTCTGTGGCTGTTTCTGGAGTTCCACAGAGAGATGCTCTCCCCTGTGCTGCAGCCATTTCCATCGCTGTGGTGTTAGTGCTGCCAGTTGCAGCCAGCTCAGAATGTTGTTGTGCTGGTACTGCATCAAATAAAGCACCAGCTCTGCCTTAGAGAACCTGACATCTGAAAGACATTAAATAGAACAAGCAGTACCAAGGGTACAGTGTTCCAAAATTAATGGGAAATTTTAGCCTCAGCTCCTATGGGCATTGTTTGTCGGTGCAGTTGTTCTCAGACAATCACCACTGCTGCTTTCTTTTCCCAGGTGACATTGATCCCAACACACGATACTGAGGTGACACGAGAATGGTACCAACAGACCCATGAGAAACAGCAGGAGCTAAACATCATGGTACTGGCGAGCAGCAGCACTGTTGTGATGCAAGACGAATCTTTTCCAGCCTGTAAGATTGAATTCTAAGTCTCCCACACTTTGCGTTCATCCATTGACTCTCCAATCACCGATGCAACATCAGAGACACCATCTAATCACGGTCTGGTTCTTCTCTGGTTTAGTCCTCTACATGGTTCCCATTTGTCAGGCAATCGGGTATCCATTTAGCTCAGCACTGGATGCCATGAGAAAGAAGTGCAGGGCTCTGTAATATTCTGGACTGAGCTAAGAGTTTGTGCAAGAGCAGTTGCAGGCCAGGGGCACTTTCACTTTCCCTGCTTTATTCTGCTGCCTGTACTATCTGTACTGTCTGTAGACTATCTTGGCTGCCTTGCTGCTGTGAGAGCTTGTTCTACTCTCTTCCTGGCTGCCTTGCCATTTAACTTGTAGCACCGTGAACCTCATCTTTCAGGTGAGGGCTGAAGTGCTGCTGCTGCATGTAGACAGTGCATGGAGGGCAGGGGGGCAGAGAAGAAAACTAATTTGCAAATAAAATGCACCTAGGAGATGAAGGAAGGTGACACCCTCCAACTGCACCTGACAGTGAAGGTCATTCTTCCATTCTGAACGTACAGGTGGTGTCTGAGCAAGGGGACCTGTGCTCCAACTAGGAGCACATTTGCCAACTTGGCAGGTTTCTGGCCCAAATAGTTGGTTGTGGCATCCTGCAATACCTGCTCACTGTGCTCAAGGAACTGGGCTGAAGGACACGTTTGTTTGGGGGTGCTGGTGGGAGGGTGCAGACTGTTTGTTGTTCTGTGCTGCAAAGAGCACGTTCCTAACCCGCTAACCCCAGCTTCGCACCGGCTCACCCTGCGCAGCCGCAGCGTGACGGCCGGAGGCACCGAGGGGCTGTGGCCTGAACAGTCACACAAAAAGAGCATCCAAACGCACAACTGCAGACCCTTAAAGCAGAAGGGCTGAAACAACCCTGGTTGCCGTTGGCCTAAAATGTACGAGAAACCTCCCTGTCCTTGTAAACCAAAGGCTTTCTTGAGGATTGTGGTGAGGCCACTGAGGCACTCGCATGCCGTGCTGAGAGGCTGGTGTCTGCCATGGGCTGGTGTGTGCCAGCTCTGCAAGCAGCAGGAGTTTCATCGCTGCCTGGAGGCTGGTGGTCTGAGCCTTTTAGCTGTTTCAAGATTTTTGTTGTCCCCTTAAGTGTTGGGGGTGCGAGGAGAGAGAGCCCCCCTCCAAAAACATTTGGGGAAAGTAGTTCAGGAAGTGTAGTTGCTCTTAATTCCTCCCCACCCACAGCAAGGACACGCAGACTCTTGCTGCCAGCGTGAATGAGGTGCTGTGCATGTCTGGCCACTGGCAGCCCATGGCGAGTGTGTGTCATCGCCCCCTGCCCACCCTGTCAGAGTGTGGTTGTGTGCCCCGAGTGCATCATTGCCTCTGAACGGTCACCCAGAGCACCCTTGGGGTGCAAACCCACCCCCACCGTGGGGCTCCCAGCCCCTGCAGGGAGAGCAGCCACAGAGGGACAGTGCTGGGGAGCCCTAAGCCTCTGCCACCGCTGAGAGTGCTGCGAGAGCTTCCCATCACAACGATGGCTTTTATCTTTCTGTAAGAGAGTGGCAGGAGGGTGTGCTCTGGGGAAGGAGATGAGATGAGATGAAATGAAAAGCGGGGCTGCAAGGCTTGACGTGGATCTCAAAGGTATTTCCATCTGCTGTCACCTGCGTGCTTGGCCTGTAGCCAAGGTCTGACTGTAATAAGCATCTTGGGACCTGGTGTTGTCCTTGCCTGGGACACGTCAGTCTCAGTGCTGGTTTTCTGGCAGCTGACATAAAGAAAATGCTGCTTAGAAACCTGCTCCTAGGACTAAAATGGAGTTTCTAGGGAAATTGTTTATTTTGCATTTAATTTATATATTTATTTTTTGTCATTAAGCTGCATTTTGTGTGGATTTAATATTTTAATTTATACATGTTAACATGACACCATGTGCTCTTAGTGTCAGTTTAGAGGTTTCTCAGTACAAATACTTAGATGCTGCAATTTTAACCACAATGACATAAAAAGACCATAGAGAACTTGCTGGCAGTAAAAAGGGTCTCTGCTTGCAGCCCTCAAGGCTGTGTCTAAAGCCCATCAGCTGCGGGACAAAGCCTGAGGCCAGCAGCCCCTCCCGAGGAGCAGCCGGCCTCTTTGGCACAGCCCTTGTTAGGAGCGTGTGGGCTTTCTCAGGGATTAGCAAATCCCTGCCCTCTGCTGTATTCATTTTAACCATGGAATCACGGTGCGTCTGCTGGAAGAACAGATGTCATTCTCTGTAACTCGAGGGGGTCGGTGTCTGTGGATGCTGGCTATGGCAAGCAGGCGCAGGCAGTAGCACAGATGCTCCTGCTGCCCCCAATGCTGCCGGGGGGGTCCCGGCTCCCGCCTGATGGCACCACAGGCGCAGGGCGAGAGGAGCAAATGGGACCCTCGGTGACCAGCTCCCTGGATCCCTAAGCGTGGCTAGGTGTAAAAGCTAATGCACTAACTTTAGATAGACCCACACATGAATGTTTTCTCAGTTTTAAACTTGAAGCAATTCTGACTAAGCAGCAGTAATAGTGAGGCTTTGCAAGGTGCCTGCGTCCTGCGGGCAGGAGCATTCTCTCCTGCCGTGCTCCTGCCCTCCGCAGCCGTGCTGCCTGGACAGCTTTATCCTCACCCTGACCTGCCCTGGCCTCAAGGCTCCATATGTGTTTTTTTAGTCTCCCATGGCAGTCTCTTCTGCCTTCAGCTTCAATCCCTCCCTCTCTGTCTTCTTCCCCTCATCCTCCTTCTCCCTCCCTTAAAAAAAAACCTGGGGGAAATGACTTGTAAAAATGCCAATTTGTAAAGAGTCGGATCCTGCTTCGCCTGCAGGAGCCAGCAGAACCCATCCAGAGCCAGAGGTAATACAACACTAGAGAGAGAAACAGTTTAACTCTGCTTTTGCTTGTTTCTGCATGTGGGCAACAACGCATAATCTTCCTGTATGTAATAGGTACAAAAATACTATTTTAAACCTATAATTAAAAAAGTGAACGTCTTAACTGTATTGAAATGGCAACTTGTGCTCCTAGCTTCTTCTATGCTAAATGTTTTAAGAACAGAGCCCTGATTCTTTTCTTCAGCATCATGTTTCTCTTTGAATTTAGTTCCTTGAGTTCTGTCCTTTTCCCATTTCCATGTGAAACACACTGTAACTTACTGCTGTCAAGAGAGGAGCCCAACACATTAATAATAAAGCCACATTAATTGCGAACAAGAACACTTCCACCTGTTTCAAGCCGTTCTTTGGGTGAGTCTGTACTGCGGGCAGGGGTGACACAGGCATGGCCTTTCCTCCCCAGCTTCCCCACTGACACCACCTCATAACACGCAGCTGCTCAAAGGGAAGGGACAGGTGCCTGAGGAGCTTGGACCCAACCTGGAATCCCTTCCCCAGCAGGGACCTTCCAGCTCCAGTGCCTCCCCATCAGAGGAAGCTTTGGGCCCTGGCATGGCCTGGGGGAACACAGCCCGCCCTACTCTGCTGTGGAGTTTGGCATGGCCTGTCTTGCCAACACTGCAGCTCCTCACAGTTCCTGGATCATGCTCTCCATCACTGTCTGTCCCTGTGCTGCTTCAGAATGGCCACTCTGGCCAGCACTGGTGCTTAGCTGGTGCTATGGAGGCAGAGGGACGGGGCGCTCAGCCTGACGCTGGGCAGCCACCAGCTTGGGGTCTGTAGCCAGCTAGCCACCACACGCTCCCCCTGTGGCAACCGTGAGCCTTGGCACCCCTGGGGAACTCTCCAAACCCACTTCCCAGGGAAAAGTCACTTTATTTCAGCTCCTTTAGCTATTCAGCAGCAATCTAGGGATGCAGCCACCACTCTGCCAGTGCAGATGCCCCTCAGCCCTGCTCCTGCCTGGCAGCCATGGGAGGAAACACAAGGGAAAAGGAAAGCAGTGCTGTGCGGAGACCCTCAGAAGAGCAGCTGACAGCTCATGCAGCTGCAATGGAGATCTCAGGGCAGCTGCCAAAGCTGCTACTGACAAGGGAGGGACCACAAACTATTACCATAAACGCCAACTGTTTCCACAGATGCTTTCTAGGTAAACGAGTGGAGATGGCCAGGCCCCTACCAGCAGAGAGGCTGTGACTGTACATTTCCCAGTCTGGGGGCCACTCCAGCTACTTGGGATAGACCCTTTCCTGCCCCTTCTGCCAAAAGACAACAATTCAGGACAAGAGTTTTGCTTAGCTGCATCTGCCAGGGATTTAAGAAGCCTGATCCAAACCATCGCAGCTGCAAAGTCTGTAGCTACACCCGTGCAGAGATGCAGGATCACGCAGCAGCAATTTGTGCGTATCACTACTTATGCACCTGAAAGCATTAGAAAGTGCACCTTATGCATCAGCATAGATTTGAGGAGCCAGAACTGGCTTTGGCAGGATTAAGCCAAAAATGTTGCCTCCTGCCACTGTATCCAGAAATTGTGTAATTGCCCTTTTCCCCCCTCCCCCTTGTGACTCACAGCACTTCCTTACACCACCCTTCTGTTTGGAAAGGGCTTCGTCATTAATCGCTGCTGCTGCTAAGACAAGAAAAACAGGGTGAAGACACTGCACGAGAGCAGACGGTCAGTGCCCAGGTGTCACAACACACTCTGTAGGTGTTCATTTGGAAGCATCATGAAAGGCCACAAACTTCTTGACAGAGACAGCTATTAAGCAGCTTTTAAAATAAAAGGCACCATCTCTTCTTAGCCTGCAGAGGCTCTTCTTAGCTGTACTGCAGAGAGTAGACACAGCCTAGGGTGCAGTTCTTGCTGCACTGCAGGCAGCCCAGCTTTCTTGGCTGGCTGTGGGAAAACCTGCCCCTGAATTCAGAACAGTCACTTCTGAAACATGAGCGCCACCAGCCACAAGTCACCACTCTGCAGGGACAGCCTGGAGCAAGTCCATGCGGCAACCACCCTGCCCAGGCCTCAGCCACCACCTCTGCTCCATGGGCACAGGGGTGGATGCTGTCTTCCCCTAAAAACCCACCCAAATCCTGGCAGGAGAGGCAGCTCTGGTGCCTGGCTGGGGCCCTGCTGCTGGGTGACAGGTGCCAGGCAGTACCAGCCCCAGGAGGCAGCAGATGCCAGGCAGTACCATCCCCGTGAGGCAGCGGGCAGGCTGTTAGGATCAGGGCACTAGCATTGCCGGAGGGGTGCGAGTGGGACCGAGGGCTGCTCTGTCTCCATCCCTTTAGGCGGCTCTTGGGGCAGGGCACACTGCAGGCCCCATAGGCATCCCCCAGGTAATGATTTCCTGATCCTCAATGCAGGGCTGCAATGGAAGCCAGAGGCAGCAGAAGGCCACCCATCCACCCCAGAGCCCTGCACACCCACTCACCAGAGCCAGCTGCAGCAGGGCAGCAGGCTGGCCCTCCTCCCACCCAGGGCAGCTCTACCACCACCACACTTCAGCTACAGGGAAACAGGACCTCTCCTGAACACAGAGCCTGGCAGGCAGGGAGTACCAGACAGGAGAAGAGGCTGCAGTACCAGGATGTGTTTGGAACCAAAGAGAAGGTGTGGGCCAAGAGAAGGGAGCCAAACACACTGCCCCAGTACCTTCGTTCTACCATAAGCCACCCCAGCACCCAAGAAGCCAGGACCTCTTCCCAGTATGACCATTTCTTCTGTGAAGAATAGAGGTATCTGGCCTTCTTAAGCAAGGGCCCATGCCTGTGCATTCACTTTGGTTGTGATTTCAGCCACAGTTTCTCCTCCAGGAGGAGGGAGAAGGAGCAGGGCCTGCTGTCCCGGGCCCCTGACAGCCCCGGCACACAGACTGCAGGGACAGAGAGACGCCAGACCCACAGCAGAGATTTACTGTGAACACACATTGTCACAACACAGCGCGGAGATCTTTGGGCACAGCTTCACAAAAACACGGAACCTAGCTACAGACAGACACGCAGACTTGTCCATAAATACAGGAGGTGCAGGAGGCACAGCCCTGGCCTGCACTCAGGATGCAGCAGGGACATTTGTGTCAATCTTGCCCTCAGGCTTGTGCTCACAAGTCATTTACATAAATAGGTATTAAATACTTTTCATTTTATATATAATAAAGATTTCTCCTTATTGTTTCTAATAATCCTGATTTGTTCAAATAGCAGTTTTGTTTCATTTCTGTCACCAAGACTTCAGAGCTGTACCTTACCTGATGCTTGGGAACTAGAAAAAACACCCGTTTGTGTCCTCCCTGCCTACCTCTCTGCCTCAGCCCAGCAGGAAAGCGCTCAAGTCCACGCCAAACAGATGTCTTCTTGCAAGTGGCAGTCTTGAACCTGATTCCCTCATTACTCTCCTTCCCACACTCATCCAGAATGCTTTCTGCTTCTCCTAGTCTTCCTGCCATGGACTCACTGGACCTGTTTTTGCTGGTCAGTGGTGGGAATTGAGAGAAGAGGAAGGAAGGAACAGAGAGGAGGTTGGTGGTTGTGATGGATTTGCTTGCTTTGGGCCCAGAATGCCTTTCCTTAAAGGCTATGGGCCAAAAAAATCTCAAGGCAGCATCTGTCTCCTTTGGACTTAACCAGCCCAAAAGCCTTGGCTGTGCCAATCCTCTAACTCTGCTGTCCCGGCGAGCACACAGCCCTTGGGACACCATGTCCCTGCTCCATGGAGGTGCCATGCCAGTACCAAGACTGCATTTGTTGTTCATTTAACAAGGCAGATGGAGCATTGTTTGTTGCCAAACGGCAAAGAGCTGGCTTGTGGAGCAGCAGAGCAGAATCTTCCACATCCCAGAGTCCCGTGGCCTCAGGATGTGGCCTGTTCTGTGCTACAGAGAGCCAGCTGCACGAGGTGCTGTGCAGGAAGCCTCCAGGCTAGAAGCGCTTGCGGCGTGCTGTCCAGTGAGCTGCTAATTCTGCTGAGCCTCCTGACACAGTTGGGGCAGCTCCTCCATGCATTTCTCAGGAGGCAGTGGCTGTTCCTGGCATGGGTGACCAGACAGGAGCTGGCCTGAGAGACCACTGTCCCCCAGCAGCTCCTTGCCTGTACGCTCTGGATGCAACACCTCTTCCAGCAGCTCCTCTTCACAGGGCACCAAGGTCTCCCTGAAAAGTCCGGACTGATCCAGGCCAGTCATTCCCCCTGAGTACTCCTCCTCTGGCTTCACCCTCTCCCCTACCAGCCTTATATCACACCCTGCACCACACTTTGGGTTCCCGTTGTTACTGGGCTCTAACATGTCCCTAGCTGATGCTTCTTCATCCAGCTCCACCATGCTCTTCTCCTCTGGGAAAGAGTCCTCCTCCATCAACTCCTTCTTGCACAGCTCCAGGGCCCTGCCTGGCTCTGGGCACTTATTCCAGGTCAGGGTCTCTGGGGCACCTGGCTCTGCCACCGACAACCCAGACATCCCTGCCTCTACATCCAGCCCTCGGCATGGAGGCTGCCTCTCCCTGTACTCCAGGGACTGGCTGCTCAGCTGCTCCTCACTCTTTGGGGGACTGGCAGACAGTTTCTCAGAGAAGCTGAAGCGAGCACAGTTGTCCACAGAGGTTGGGGAGGATGGGCCTGCACTGGAGACAGTACTGGAGGGGCCGCTGCTGTCTGCAAAGAGGAAGAAAAATCTTAGACATTTAGTTGGTATTTCCGCAGCCCAAAGCCTGGGCAGACCCAGGCTGTTGCAGTCCCACAGTTCTACAGGCCATGGGTGAGGAACGTCTATACGCCATGAACCTGGCAGGGGCTTGCTGTTACTCTTGGGTGTGTTTCTGGCAGCTCATCTGATGAAAACCCAAGCACAAACACCACACTCACCTCGTGTGGGACAGTGCTATGTCGGCATACAGCCAAGAGTGGATTCTGCTGTCACTATAGAGCAAAACATGAAATGGGATGTTGGGCTTTGAGTTGATAAGCAGTTTCTTTCATTCCTTCTTTATTATGGAACACTCTCAGCTTCAACTTTGCTGCTCATGGTTCCTGACACACACAGTCCCTGAATGTTGAGCTGGCGTCACCACAGGAAGGAGAAATATAGCTTCTCCACTAATGCTTATTCTTGCCTTACATTGTACAATGAGCAAAAATAGAGAGCAGATCTAGATTATATCTAATCCAATAAAGGGGGGAGGATTAAGCAACTGTTTTCAGTCAGATCAGTTCCCTGACCTTGCTGTCCACAGACACACGCTACTGGCAGCACAAGGAGTACAGAGCCAGGAGAGCAGCAGGTCTGAGCTTCCAGTGGCAACCTTGACTTGTGTTATCACAGTGCTTGCTGTGCAACTGCTGGCTACCCCCTCCCCTTCGAGCTCTAGTCAGATCTGCAAAGGGGACTAACAACAGTCACCAGCTCTGCAAAGGCTGTGACAAGTGAGGCCCAGGAGCTGCAAAAAAGCTACTAAGTGAAGAACTAATCAATTGCCTCTCCTGTACAGAACTCTGGCTGAGACATGCACAGCCTAGCTAGGAAAGGAAGGCATTTACACACACCAGCAATGAGCTGGCCACACGTCACAGAGAATCACAAGACTTGAGATGAAAATGAAGTGCCTTCAGGCCCTCCACGTCCTAGAGCACAAGAGGATGTCTGGAGAGACAGCATCCACCCAACATCAGTTATCCCCACGATATACAATACTACAGAATCCCTTCTTGCATTTTCCTTTGGAAGCTTTTTCACAGGGCATACGACCACTTTCCCTTTTACCTATTTCCCCTTTCCATTTCTGTTCCTTCAAGGGCAGAGCACAGAAACCCTGAGCACCAATACCAGTGCCACCTTTGGGCATCCTTTACTTCCCTCCCTCACCATCACACCCATCCCTGATCAAGAAGGGAGAACACTCACACCAAGGGGGCTTATCCGAACGCTGGCGCAGTGGCAAAGAGGATGATGACAAAATTCGCTGGGACATAAAGGGGTCTCCTGGTATCTGGCTGCCAATCATTGAATCAAACAAAGCTTCAAGAAAAAAAAAACACAGATCAGCAATATTCAGACAGACATAAAGGAATGGCTCGTAGCCCAGCAGCCACAAGCAGGCACTCCAGGAAGAGCTCAAGAACAGGCTAAATTCAGAGCCATGCCTGTCTCTCAGCTCCAGGGAATATGAGGCTAAGATTTCCCAAGCTGGTGTTTGGGAACACATCACCAAACTTATCAGCCACAGACAGACCTGGCCGATTACTTGTCTCTCAAGTAAATGGCCTAGGGTGGCCCTGATCCCATAGCTCACTCTAGGGCTAGGACACCCTGGAACAGATTTCAGAGACTGCACTTCTTGCCAGTCCTTTAGTCTTGATCTGTCCTGACAACATAAGAGACCAAAAGGTCTCCTGGCCTCAACCCTGTTTTGGTTGACCCAGAGACAAGCCCACATCACCAATACCTGCAGTAGACTGGACATGCGATTCGCTGCAGCTCCTGCACACAGCTGTCAGGAACTCGTTGACCTGTCGCAAAGAGAGGGAGTTGTGCAGGGTCTCCAAGGGATAAATGGTGGGAACCATGGAACAGCCTTCAAAACCTGGAAAGAAACCCAATCAGAAAGTGAATAGAGCAAATGGCAACCTAGATCCATGCAGGACCAGTCACGGCTGAAGGAGCTGGGCAGTTTGGGATCCAAACACCAGGCACACTTGGACCTATGGTCACCTCTTCTAGGCCAAGAAAATCACGACTAGTCAACCACATGCAGTAATAGACCTGAAAGCAAGCGCCCAGGCACACGCAGAAGGAGAGGGAAGAGGAGGAAATGTATCTAGCAGCAGTCGTGTTTGCTGCAAAGCCTGTGACCCTTTTGCTAAAATATATAGTCATTATGGAGAACATGGCACAGTGCCCCACACTTTACAGAAGCTAAACAGAATTTGAGTGAAGTCAACAGAATTTCCATGAAAGAACCCCCACCGCTAGTGACACCCCCTGGGACACAGTCCACCCCCTCCCCACCAGAGAGGCAGCACAGGCTGCTGTGAAGGCCAGGAGCAGCAGAGACTCCCTGCGTGCGCCTGGCAGACTCCCCCAAGGAAGGGCTGGGCAACAGCTTGAGTTATTTGTCCCCTTAACAAGCCTGCACTGCCTGCAAATGCAGGATTAGTAGAAATAGGTATCTTGACATTTAACAGACACTTGCTCAGAGCTAAGCTGCCTCACAACCATTCACAATAAATTCTTTGCCACTCAAGCCAGCAGAGTATTACAGCAAAGCATCTTCCTCCCCCAACCGAAACTGCCAGAGGAGCAAGGAAGAAACAAACGAGTCTCTGGGCATATAGAATTAAGACCTCCTCCTGCTCTGAGCATCTTGAGTTTAGAGGCCTCTGAACTTCTTCAGTGAAAGCTTCCCCATTCTATGACTCCCCAGCTCCCTCCAAGGAGCTCAAAAAGACATTGGGAAGGAACTGGATTTGTTCCTACAGAGAAGGAAAATTACTTGGAAATGCAAAAAGTACAAGAGCTCTTGATGCACTGCTGTGTCAGGGTTGCTACCCAGCACACTGACAGGGTAAAACCCATCCCTGCAGCCTGACAGCACCTTCGGAGAAGGCACAGAGCACCTGGGTTATCTGCTAAGTGTAGCCATTGTTCCAGTCACCTCCAGGACAGTCTCTGCTCCAAACCACTCACCTAACCCGTATCTGCAGGGGGCAAGGAGCATGAGCCAGCAGATGGTATTCAGAGTGAAGCCACGAGCAATGTGAGGAGGCTGCAGGCCAGATCATCACCAGTTTGCAAAACTGCAAAGACATCCACTGCCATAACAGCTACTGGCGACAAAGAACCCTCCAGACAGTCCAGAGAGGTTACCTATGCCACAAAGGGCCTCGAAACATCAGCTCAAGACATGAAGGACAACAAGTCCTTGGCTAGGTCAAAGGAATGCCAGACACAGGAAAAGTAACACACTCTCCGGACACTTGATGAGAAGCCCTGAGAGTGGAAGTGCTGAATAAAGAAGAGAACCTGTTCATTATTTTATAACAGACCTTCTGGGAGACAGAGCTAAAGGAAAAGCTTTAAGGGCAAGACTTAATGAACAGGCACTTGGAGATGATTGTGGAACAGCATAGTATGAGGCTAAGGTCATTTCACAACAGAATCTGCTTCTAAGAGGGGCCAAAGTTGGCTCAGCTATAGGGGCCTTCAAAGAAAAAGGGAAGAAGTTTGAATACAATAGGGCAAAGCAATGAAATTACAAGATACTCAGATGGGGATCTGAGTGCTTGGGCACTCCTCTAATAGAAAGAGGAAATGAAAGGTCCAGCACTAAAGGAATCGTGGAATGCTGAATGCTACTGATGTGAAATGACACACCTATAGCCCTGGGTGCCAAACACCCACTTGCACAGCTCTGCTCAGCACTGCCTCACCTGACCGGTCTCAAGCAAGTAGAGAAAAAACAAAAGTTCACCTTCTCAAGGTGAAGCACTACTGTTTTCAAGGCATCCCCCTCATTTGCGTTCGGCAGCCCTCTCCCTGCACCCTCTCTCACCTGCCAGGCTGCTGGGCAGAGGCAGCAGCAGCCTCACGCCACGCAAGGCAGAGGCTACTGCTACAGACCAACATCTCGCCCTGTACCCCAGCGACAGCCAGAGTCCCCAAAGGCTCTGACTACTGCTGCACATCTAGCAAAGGACCAACATCTTTGGGAAGGAGCAACAAAAATAAATCATGATTCCAAACCACAGGAACCTTTCCAGCCTGACCACTCGGCTACTGCTGCTGCTGCTCCTCCTGGCACCTGCTGGACAGGACTCTGTGATGCAGATGATAGCACAAGAAATTAGACAGGTTTCCATTCCTGTATCAAAGTCAAATAGCAGCCCACAGAGGAACGAGTGTCACTTTTCAGTTTGTTCTAGTTTGACTACAGCAGCTACCTTAGGGGTGCAGAGGGCACTCTGCCTCCCCCAGAGCGAGACCTGTCCTGCAGGGAGAGCACAGGGCTGAGGTCTGCAGAGCAGAGCAGCTAGAAATGAATCCCACAGTCATCTGCAAACTTATCCCAGCAAGGAGTACAGCACGGTTAAGTCTCCAAAATTTGGTTCCTTAAAATAGGAAGAAACCATCTGTTAGAGTAAAAACAAGCTTTGGTTATGGGAAAAACCTTAAGATAGAGAAGGCAGTGGAGTCTGCTGAGCATGTATTTCGGATGTCCAAGGAGACTGTGTGATGTGGGGGAGCAGCTACGGTGGAATCTCTGCTCTGAATCAATAATGCAGCAGCATCCTGACACAGCAGCAGAGAGGATGGGACTGCCTGAAGAGCCACTCCACAGGTGACAGTGGCAGAGGTGCCATCCAGGTAGAGGATGGCAAGTCCTGCCTCGTCAATCCCAGGTGTGCTGATGCCGAATCTGAAGGCCACACCTGTCACAGCAGAGTTAACTCTGCCCATTTGAGCTCTTCTCCCCAGAACTTCACATTCTCCGCACCTGCCCACTGTACTGCCCACTGCAGAGAATCCTCAGCATAATCAGGGTTTATAAAGAAGTCCTCCAGATGTTCAAGCAGTGAGTGACTCTCCCCTTAGAGTAAGAGTGTTTCAGAGCTGCCAATACTGACACACAATGCTTTATCAGATATTAAGGTGATGATTTGGGTATAAGGACCCTTTTGCAGAGATCATCTAGACACTCTACCATAAAAAGCAAATGCAGACCTGCACCCGACTCACATCTTCTGTCCAAACCAGAGAATCCCAGACTTCCAGGAGACTCCAGCAGGCAGGAGGAACACAATATTTGTGAACAGCTAACTCTTAGCAGATGACCTCAAAGAAAGAGTCCAGAAGCACCACCTTTTTACCTGAACCACACAATGATGCATTCTGAAATAGCCAACACCTACTTTATGATTACATGGCTTGATTGCCCAGCAAATATGTTACAGACCTCTGAGTGAACCCTGTGTGCTGGGCTACCTTATTGCTCTTTCACTGCAGATGTTACAACTACTTCCATCTATTTAACTACATTTTCTTCAGTCACCCTGAGGTCTTAAAGAAAATTCAACCAAAGGCATTAGCAGCAGAAGTAAAATAAGCAGATTTTTATACTGGGAAAAGAAAGAACAAGGGAGAAAACAAGACCTTGAATTCATTTGCACCTTCTTGATTACTGCAGGAGATGTCCCATTCTATAAACCCTTGAGAATCAATACCATTTGATTAAGAGGAAGCATCAAATTTGAATCAAGGTAACACAAAGTTTCCTAAATTCTCAGTATGCCCCAGAGAGCCAAGTGTACAGTATGAGCTGGGAAAGCTGAGTTCGTATGGAACACATGGACCCCCGGAATGAAGTCAGTGCCGGTGGGATTATCCCTCAGAGCTGGTCATTCCACAGATCACCTGGGAGCCAGCAGACCTCCTGGCCAGTGGGCACGACAAAGGAGCAATCTTCAATCAGTCCAAACGGCGTGTTCCTCAGCTTTACCGAGACTGAGCTGAGGTCCCAAATATGGCAAAGCTTCTCAGCTGGCAGAGTGGGCTTGTTCAAAGAGAAGGCACTTGCTGCTGCAGCAAGTAGAAAGCTCGCAAGTAGAAAGCAGCCAAACTGCTGTCAGCTAACAGACAAAGACAGATGCCAAGGAGAAGGTGAGAAGTCTTTCTGGTCCAAAGCAATCCTTTTTGTGTGCTATATTTTTGCCTGAGAGTTCTGAACATTACTACACGTGAGTAATGAGCGGGAGTTGCCGAGTCACTACCTAGCTCTTCAGCTGTGAGTTCTACTCACTGCACTCACTGCAGTGCAGGAAAGGCAGCAGGCACATCCCAAATTGCCTGTACACCAAAGGTCTGTATGTCAGCTCTCTGGAGTGAAGTAGCACTTGCCCAACCTCAGCACAGATTCTGAAGAAAGCACATGGAGAAAGCACACTCAGCAAGTTCCTCTCCAACACACTTGGTCAGTCCAGCCTTCTTCTGTGGGGAGATCTCCAATATGCCACACATGTATTTGTATGTGTTTATAATGCACACAGGATATGTACATGAACTAGGACTTTTGCTACCCAGCCTTCCTGAATTCAAGCCTGTAGAGGCAGCCTGAAGGTCTGTCCTAGTCCAGCACCTCTCTGCCCACAGTGCCAGAAGTGGTTGTAAAGGAAGGGGTACGAGACCAGACAGCATGTGGTGACTTCCTCCAGGCAGCCCCCAAATTCCAGCGACCTTCAGCTCAGAACTGCTCTGACCCTCAGCTGTCTCATCCACATTCTCCAGTCTCCCCTTGAACTCAGTTGAGCTCCAACACCCCCATGTACCATAGTGAGCAGTTTCACTCTGCACAGAAAAATCAATTCTGCCTGCAGCTGCCTCTAACTCACTCCATTAGAAACCTCCCAGCTCCACCCTGGAACAGACACTGAATTGTGGATCCCCACCACCGCTCTCCAGCCACTATCACAAACATCCCTCCCAGACTGCAAATTCCTACCTTTTCCACATCGTGCCAAATGGTGATGGTCAGATAAGAGTCCAGCATTTTAGATATGAATTTGAGGCTGTTTCCCCTTGTCATTTAAATTTTCTCTTCTCTTTCCTAGCCATGACTACACAGATAAGCAAAGGTTCCCAGGTAGATTGCTTCAGAGCTCCACCATTGATTTTTCCAACTATGGGTGCCAGCTGCACACTTTCAACTCCTCTTTTAATTCATCTTTTCATCGTGGGGATAGAAGTCCAGTTGAAAGACAAGAAAGAGAGGAGTATGTAGTTGTCACAAGGAGGGAAGTTGGGCTGGTGGCTACAGAGACCAGAGACATGTCTGCTCTGAGACTAACCCCCAGCAGGAATCCCATGCTAATTAACCCCACATGCTAATTAACTGTGGGCTCGATGACAG
The DNA here is from genome assembly GCA_004320125.1 of Scolopax mira. Lineage (NCBI taxonomy): Eukaryota > Metazoa > Chordata > Aves > Charadriiformes > Scolopacidae > Scolopax > Scolopax mira. The sequence continues at coordinate 53,418 of BJBW01004685.1, read as the reverse complement.
ATTGAGAAAACAGCAAGAAAGAACTGACTGATTGCAGAGACCTGGTTTCCACACAGGAAGGCTACTGCATGGAGGCAAGTATCTTCCAGGTTTGGTGTGTCAGGGCAGGCTGCGCCCCAGTATTTGGCATATGACTGCCCAAAGGACCGAGTTCATTTCCTCTCCCTACGGAGACTATGGGAGATATCTGAGATCTGCAGCAGCAGAAGCTCAGCTCTGGCTTTGGAGCAGTCTGCTCTGTTCCAGCATCTCTTCCCTTGAAGCAAGTTTGGTCCTTTTTAGTATTCGTTGCTAGGAGACCAAGGACTGTCCTAATTATATATGAAAAGCAACTGCCATCTCCAAATTGCTACTTGACAGAAAGGGCCATATCAAGAAAAAACAAACTGTGAGAGAAAAAAATCTCTCTTCTGGGCTCTGAAAGGGCTTGACCCTGTTGCTTCACTATCTGAGAAGCTGTACTGTCTCTGCCCCTTCCACCTACAGCTCTGAGTGAGGAAGGGGGTCCATGCAGCACACCACACAGCTCAGCAAGCCACATGCACCCAGCAGGTGTTATGGTGCGAGGCAGACATGAGCAGCCAGCCCCAGCAAGCTGCCCCTCTCAGAGGAATCCTTCCAATTGTCTTAGATACACTGAGACCTCAGTGCATCAGACTGTGTCAGAGGCTGAAACAATCAGAGAAACAGCAGCAAGCTTTGATTTATAACATCTGGATTCAATACTCACATCACCTATCTCTTCCCACCAGAGACATGACACACTGCAAAGACCTAACTGGCAGAACAGACACCATGCAGTGCAGCAGCATCAAAGCTCAGTTTCTACCCTCTCTTAACTTGGTCTCTCTATAAACAACACAATACCACAAGCACTCACTTCCCCCAAATTTCCACAGCAAGTTCACTCTGCGTGTTACCCGCTGCAGCACCTCCTGCATCTTCTTTCTCCCCATACTCTTACACTTTGGCTCCTCACCTAATAACGGGGCACCTCCAGCACCCACTGAGACCTGCACAGGGGTGTCTTGTCAGCGGGGCACCACATCAGTAGGAGCTCAGCATCTAACCCAAGGGAAGGGCTTACCCTGGCTAAAGGAAGGAGGCAATGAACAATTGCCAAAGATGGAGAGAGCACAGCTACAACCACACGAAGGGTACTGTCTCTGTGTGGAATGGCTACTGCCCAAGGCTCCAAAACCACCGGTGCGACAGCCCACACAGCTTCCTGCAGCAGCAGCCCGGAGATTTAAGGGATGCGGTGAGGGAAATGCTTTCCTTTTTTAGAAGCAAAGCATACTTTGCATTCTCAAGCAGACAGTGGTCCTTGCTCAGCTAGAAGAGCAGGGGACCGAGGCAGCTGCAGCGTGCAGTACCGTAAAGACACTCCAAGTCATCCTGCCCTGAGATCAGCCAGCTCCTGAAGAGGCGCAGATGGTAGGAGCACTGCTGGAGGTGATGGGCTAGAGCGGCATCCAGGCAGATGTTCCGGCCCGTGGCATAGTCAGAGGAAAAACGGCGCAGCAACTGGGCAACGTGGTGGTGCTCAAACGCATCTGGAGGAAAGGGGGCCACAGAAAGTGAGAGGAGCAGGGCAGCTGCAGCTGGGGACAGAGAAATTGTGGAGATGAGGGGATGGAGCTGCTGGCACCAGGGCTGCCGGGTGGGCAGGACCCATGCCACAGGCTGCAGCCCCATCCCTCCTGCAGCGAGCACGTCGGGGATGCCCTTGGACCTTCACAGCCCCCACCCAGGCCAGCCTCTGCCAAATGGGCAGCCCCTGGGCAGTGAGGGTCCACCTTTGCGAGTGAACGCCTGGCGAGAGAATACATTTGAGGACACGTTCCAATCCCAGGCTCAGGTTTGGCTAGATAAGGTCAGGCCCACACTCGCCCTCCCCCAGCTGAGACAAGAAATCCAGAGTTTTCTCTGACACAGGCAGAACCCTGTGTCCAAACGCAGCCAGACTCCCCAGCGCATGGGCGAGAATGAAGGACCCGGCATCAGACTGGAGGCTGTGAAAGGGACGCTGGGGACAGCAGGGTCCTGCTGAGAGCACAGTGCTCCGAGCGTGCAAGAACAGAGTGGGCATAGAAGTGCTGACCTCCCCACTACAGACTCTCAGAACAGCCCTGTGCCATCTTCTGTGACATCGTTGCATGGCAGACAAGATCCCAGAACACAGGCACATCTTCTCCTTCATATATTCAACCTTGTGACTTGTGTCATGCTCCCAAGACTCATAAGACCAAGGCATAAAGCACCTGGCCTGACGCTGTGCTTGGCCACTGCTCTGGCTCACGCATCTGATTTTGCCACACAGAAGTGGGTCTTCAGAAACAAAATGCAGACTTGGAGCTGTGAACAGTTTTTGCATCCTCAGGCAAGTAGCTGATGTGGCTAAACTTCCTTCCTGGAAACACCAGTGCCAAGCTTAGACAAAACATGCCTAACTTCAAGCTCACACCTGCTGGACCTCTGTCTGTGTTTTCTTGATAAAGAAGCACTTTGCCATTAGAAATATTAATTGGTTCTTGGGAAAAACCTGATACCCAGTTTCACTTTACTGCATTTGGGGCAGAGGCAGTTGCTTTACGGTATGGCTTAGGACAGACTGGTGCTGGGGTTCTGCAGGCAAGATAGAACAACACATCCTGCTAACATACACCACGTGAGTTCAGATGACATCCAGACACACAAACAAATCGAGCAGTTGGCCACTCTGGGAAAAATAAAACTGAGCAAGCACAGAAAACAGTTTCCCTTCAGAGCTTTGAAACAATAAAGCCACTTATAGCCACCCCTTCCCCTTTCATCTGTCCCAAAACTTTGGTCTTCATAACAGTCTTCTGACCTTTTTTCAACTTCTGGATCACACAGAGCAGAATATCTTCATATTTACTACACAAGATTGCAGAAGCAGCCTTGATCACATAAGACAAACAGTTAACCTGGTATCTTTCAGAGATCTGCTTTGGTTCTAACTTGTCTCAACAGCAGGAGCCATGAGGTAAGAGCGGTGCTGCGAGACAAACCTTTTCACAAGTTTCTATGCAAGACTTGGAATAATAAACACTAGTTCGAGACATCTGCTACAACAGAGCTATTGGTCTTTGACCTCTAAAGACTCACAGTTCAGGTGTCAGGTTAGTGGCGATATGAAGCAGACAGTGAGAAAACACAAGCAATGCCAGATGTCCTTTACCAAGCCTCTTTGCAGCTATCAGGATGAGGGGAGTGAGGCAGGTTACACCACCTGGGGGGCACGGTGCCGAACCCTCCTACCTCAGGAAGGCAGCACTGTCCACCAACAGCTGATGACTGAATGTTCTGGAGAGACACCATTCCCAGGATAACATCTGCAGGAAAGGTGAGCCTGCTCCTCCAACCACCACATGCCTGGAATGAGCAGGGTACCACCCTAACAGACAAGGCTCAAATAGGAGTACCAGTAGCCACAGGGCCTCCTAAGGGGACTGTGCTGAGGAACAGCATGGCAGAGAAGAACACTGTCAGCACATCCTCCTCTCCCACCACAGACCACTCCAGGTGACACAGGGGTAGCCTCAGGTTATTCCCGTTTTGCTCCTGCAAATCTGCATTGTACAAGCTGAGGACCTGAGCTGCTGATGCTCTTACAGAACATGGAGTGGATATCCCCCGCCCCAAATCTGAAGGTATTCTTCCCCCATGACCCCCACCCCCCGATAAGGGAACATGAAAGAGGTCCTTAATGTTAGCAGTGGAATTAAAGGCTGCTTTAGGAGTCCGTTCACAGAGCCACTGCTCTTGCTTTTTCACCTGGGACACAAATGCCTTGGGGAACAGCAGAGGAACCACTGAGCAGTTACTGAGGATGAATGAACAAGTTAGTCACAAGGAGACAATGGGGGAAGGTGAAGCATGTTTGGACACCAGATACACAGACACAAAAAAACCCACAAGAAGGCTGAGAGGGGAATGTGTGCAGAGAGAACTGAATGTGCACAGGGTTAGAAGTGTGAGGGAACGTCAAATCAAGGAAGCAAACGTACCATTAGTCGGATGCTTTGCAAACGACACAGAAAATCGTTTTACGGCTGGCATAGACAAGAGCTCTGAGGAAATAAAAACAGATCATCTCAGTTAACAGCCTGCTTCTAAGGATCCCCGACCTCCACATGCTGCAACTACCTTTTCAGATTCACCTTCTTCCTGACCCCCACAACACGTGCTCCCATTGATGCTGCTGCAGCATCTGGGGATGTTCCTGCGGGTCTGACCAAACCCCTCAGCTTCCTTGCACTCTGTGGCTCCCCTTTCCCCGGAGCTGCCCCACCAGGGCCTCCCCTCATGCTGCAAAGACTCAGCCGCAGTCAGCACCTCGTTCCTCCCCACCCCAAGAGCGACCCAGGCTCAGCCCAGCGTGAGACACAGCCGGGCAACACTCATGGCCACGGGCACAGCACAGTTATGGGGAGTCACCACTGCCTGGGGAAAACAACAACCCTTCTGCAAGGAACTGAAGAGCCCTGGCATACATAAGCGCAGCTCAAAACATCCTCTTGATGCAAGCTAAACAGAGCTATTTGTGAGTTTGAAGCTAAATCAACTAACAAATTAGGGAACAAAGAGAAGATCCATGAAGACATTCTACAGTTCTGTTGCTCAAAGCTTTTCAGTAGAGAAGAGGTTTTGGGGTGCATCCATCAGACTGGTCCTCAGGCTTCTCCTGGCCCTGTCCCAGGCCAGGCCAAGCTCTCCCATGGAAATCACACATCAGAAACACAGTGCTAGGGCATCTACTGTGCTGCAAAGAGATGACCTTTAAAAGACATGGATTGGTCTCCATGTGCACCAAAATGGAAAAAAAAAAAAAAAATTTGACAACTTCAGTTTATTCCTCTCTGAAAATTCCTCAGCCTAGATCAGACCACCTATATGTAGTATTTGATGTGAGACCCCAGCTAATCATACCTTTTGCTGCTATTTAGGAACTTTTAGGAAACATTAGGAAATGTTTTTATTCCTCTTTCATGTTTCATGTGGCCATTCTATCTAGTCAGTAGGGTTGGCACGCCTGCCCCGCTACACTGGGGCTGTTGGGAGACAGCATATCGTTTCACACCCCCATTGTGTTTCTCCAGCTGCATCCACTGACTTGGCCAATTAATATACTTAAACCAACTCTCAAACTTGCTGCAATTTCCTGCAATTTCCACCAGCCTAACAGCCCTAAAAATGGTTCTTCTTTCTCAAAGAATGGTTCTTCTCAACAAATGAGAGTGTGACAGTCTGCCCTATACTTGCAACCCCTTAGAACGTCCAAGTCGTAGAGCTGCAGCCAGCCAGCTGGTACCATCTCCACCCCACCCTGTCTCTTCCTGCCTTTAAAGCACACATTTACATGGTGCTGCAACACAGCTTCACACAAGGCAGCCTCAAATCACAGCCACCAGTGGACCTTCCTGCAACCTAAGCCTGGGACACAACTTTCCACCGAAACCTTCCTTAGCCCTCCTCCAGCCCCAAGCAAAATAGATTTCAGAAATAAGGTCCATTTTAACTTCCCTTGAGCAAGTCTCTGATGAAATGCTACAAGCCATGCACCACACCTTGAAGCGTCACAGCCATGAAAAAATATCAGTGTTCATGCAAATATCTACTCCAGAATCTGAAGGTTTTAAAACATTATTAGCCTGATGACTGTGAAAAAGGCCTTGATACAAGCCTATTCCAAGAGTCTGCTGTAGCTGCTGTGTCACTGTACTCAGCTCTAGTGATGTTTGATTTAAATGCCAACGTTCAGCATTCACTGGTGCTCATTTAAGCAGGAACATGCAGATCAAGGGCTTATTTCACATTCCAAACTACCGTCCCCAGAAGCAAAATGCCCCTCTGACTCCTACTGTTTTTCCAAGCCCCCGCTTCTTCCTCACAATTGCTGTTGTTGCAGCAGGGTGCCAGTAGCACAGGGTGCCACAGCACCCTAGGAAACACGCGAGAAGTGGTGTAACATGGACATGAATAATTCTGGGCTGTTATACACACACCAGCTAAATAAATCTGCCTTTTAAGCACTTGAGGGTACAGCTGCATCTCAGCATGCAGAGATCTTCTCACTGAATTGAAGCAGGACCCTCCTCTGGACCCCCAACACACGTGGCCAGCTGCGGACACACTCGTACTGACAGCCTGCAGGGGAAGGAGCCCAGCAGCGGGCGAGCAGGCCCCTTCTGCTCCCAGCTGGGTACACAGCAGGAGCACTTCTCCCCAAGAACCAACGCTGCCTTGGATCCATGCTGCCTGCAGGCTTAGGGAAGAAAAGCAGACAGAGCCCTGGCTCGCCTTTCCAGCGGCTCCCCTGGTCTTCACAACCAGTCCTGTGCCAGACACCACCAGCCTGGTCTGGGACCTGTGCTCGCTGCCCTAAGACTGGCACAGCAGGGTTTAAATCCTCCTGGTTCACCCTCCCTGCCTCGGTCACTCACAGCCCCTTGTGTGCCAGGGAGCTCCCTGAAGAGGGGAGAAGCAGCAGAGATTTCTCCTACACAGTGACAGAGCAGAGCAAGGCAGCCTACGTAACAGCTTCAACACAGCAGCACTCCTCAGGTTCCCACAGGTCGGAGAATTGCACAGCATCTTTCCACCCTGATTTGCTCAGCCATTTTCCTTGCCTCCAAATTGGACAAAAATCCGAATGAACCAACCTCCTTTTTTCCCCAAAGGCCCCAAATTACTGCCTTAATTGTCTCCCCACCTTGTAATGCAAGAGTGCTAGTGTTCATTATGATCCTGGTAAGAAAGACACTCAGACTGTAAAGTATTGAGCAAAATACCATTTTTTGGAACTAACACAAAAAGGAGAAAGAGAGAACAGATAATCTTGCACCCATTCAGATGCTGAGAAGCCCGAGTTGTGCAACTTTAGATGGACTTCCAACCAGGACACAGCACGCTGTGCAGATCCTCCCCATGGAGAGGTTTGTTCAATGCTGCTTGACTCAGCATCCCAACAAATGGTACATTATTTGGCACTCAGAGAACCCGAGTGCCTCTTTCATCAGGGTCACAGTGGACAGTGGCACTTGTGCATTACAGCCCTGCAGCTCCTCTGTCTTCCCAGTCTTTCCCTGGGCTCCAACTTTCTTGAAAGTAGTGACACTCTCTGCTTCCTAAGCCACAATGCACTGCACTAACTGCAGACCTATCTGCAGCTGGCAAGCACTTCACCCCCCTGCATCAGGCAACACTTACACTGCCGACCCAAACAGATTTTACCAGATTATCTTGCCAAACTTTAAGGCAGTTTCTGCAGAACTTCACAATAACTAGGCTTTCTGGTCCTTCTGCAGTATTTTGTACAAGCAACCCACTTACCTCCAGCATTTCATGCATATTACACCCACTTTCTGGCAGCTACCCCAAACCCTCCCTGTGTGCTCAGCCTTACTCTAGTACCTGTCCTACCCACCCCCAAGCACACCATTCTGCCTCTGGGGTGGCTCTATCTTCTGTAGGGTGAGGATTACTGTCTCCACAAAAGCTTCATTCATCATCGACAAGATCACCACGGTAAGCAAGGCAATGCGATGTGCTGGATTTCCACACCAGGACAAACCTATTTAATAATAGACCAAGAAATCCTCCTCCACAACAGCGAGTAGTATTAAAATGTCAGACCAAAATCAGACACCAGCAATACCATACACCATCATAAAACTATTCGCACAATGTCAGCTCGTCTTGTCCTAGCAAGGATCACAATTTCTTGGGAAGTGATAAAATGCATTACTGTAGATGCAAGGAAAATACACATTCAGCTGTCACTCTTCTTGCAGTCTAAGCCTTTGTCTCAATAGCATCCTGAGACACCAAAGTCCACAAATTCACCACCTGCTGCACAGGAACACACATACCGTCTTTGTATGTCAGGCTGCTGGCAAACTTTTTGCCATGGCTGCGTGCGTAGTCCTGGAGGTTGGGGGCACTGGAGGAGCCTCCCAGCACAGTGGTGCTAAACAGGCCGGTGCATTGTGACCCTGGAAAGGCATGGAAGGTGTTAGTATTACATCTCCACTGCATGCAGCTACAGAAAAGCAGGGTTAGTCAAAGAATGAGGAATGAACTGCCCACTTCACAGGCAGTCTCAGGAAAACACATGCTGCCAAGGAGCATGGGGAGGCAGTGTTCCCGATTCTAAAGTCAGGAGTGCCAAACACACAACAGGTAGCCCAAAACTCAGCACCAGGAAAGTTCCTCACTCTGTCCAGGGGTTTATTTCCATTTGGATTTCTTGCCCTGACCTAGGAAAAGTGCCTTGACGCTCTCCAGTCAGCAAATTTACAGAGTCATGTGAGAAAAGCCAGGATGCCAAATCACTGATGTTCACACCACAGGGCTTCATTCTCTACGCTTCTGCCTTTTCTCCCTGGAAAGCTCCTTTTTCTGTAGGACACTGAGAATAAGAAGGACCACCTGACCTGTTGATCAGCAAATGTGTGTTAATCAATCTGTCAGGCAGTGAGGAAAGCAGTGTCACCAGAGAGCTCTCTTTCACAAGGGGCTGTCCAGAAGATATTTCACATTCACTTGGTCATATCTTGCTCCTCCAGAGCAGGTCCATGAACCACCCTTGCGCAGCACCCGCCATGCACACACAAGGCACTTTGCTCTCCCTGTGGCCAAGAACATGGCACCAAGACAGCCTCATGCAGAGGAGAGCAACCTAACACCAGTGGCTTTGGCAACTGCTGGTGTTTGCTTCTCCAAAGCACAGTGTTCTGTAGGGTGCCTTGTCTTTACATGATATTTAAGGAACATTGGGCATTTGAAACAGGACTCTTTCAACTGAGGAAAGCAATTGTCAGTAAGGTTTTGCCTTGCTATGGGCCAGATAAAGCCACTGATCGGCTATAAATTCTCTGCTAAACAGTCCTGAGGCTGTATTCTGTACTGAGAATACCAAGGGCTAAAAACAACATTACTCCCTTGTACAAAAGTCTTCCAGAAACAAGCAGATTGATCTTGTTCCACCTTCTCTGTCAAGGCAAAAACCTGACGTGCTGCCTATTAGTATTTAACTGGAACAGCACAACTGTTACTACTGTTAAAAAGATCCTGCCTATTGCAAGCAGCTCTTGATCCTAAAATACAGTATCATAGCATGATTTGGGTTGGAAGGAACCTCTGGAGGTTTCTTTCCCAACACCCAGCAGGGCCAACTTGAACCAGATTGCTAGGGTTTGTCCAGTCAAGTTTTGAGTACTTCCAAGAAAGGACATTTAACAACCTCTTTAGGTCCCTGCTCCAGTATCTGGCACATTCACGGTGAAAAAGTTATTCCTCCAAGCTAACTGGAACTTCCCATTCGGCAACTTGTGTCTGTTCGTTCTCATTCTATCACCTCCTGCCTTGGAAGACAGTCTGTCTGTCTGTCTTCCTTGTAATCTCCCACTTAGGTGGCTGAACAGCATCAAGGTCTCCATTCCCCACAGCTTCCGTCCTGAACAAAGCTCTTTTTTAGCCAAAACTTCTTTGGAAAAAACACACCCATCCTGAGTTTTGAGCTATTTACATGCAAGCTCAGACTAAGCTGATGGTATCTGCTCCTGGGGGTGGTGGGGGATGACCGAAAGCATTCTCACATGCACGAAATTTAAGCTGTTCCACCACTGTGACAGCGCTGGTAGCTCTCCACAGAGCAGACTAACATATACTTGTCTTTGGACAAGTCTTAGACAATTTCCCCCTAATACCTTAAATTGAGCTCAGTGCTAACTCAGCATGAACTGGAATCTATCAGAAGGCAAAGAAAATTTTGCGGCAAGGATGATGCTCCTGATCATCTTTCCATGGCTTAAAAACAATCAAAAACAGCGAAAAAAAATGTCAATAGACTCATTTATGGCAGATAAAAATGGAACAGAAGATTTTTATGACTTTCTATCTTGAGTAATCTTGTGTCACTAACCATTAAACTAAGGACACCGCAGTGTTTCTGTTGCCCTACAGCAGACGGAGGCATTTTGTCAGCACCCTTAAGCCAGAGGAGAATTTACAAAGATGACCCTATGGGCAACAGCAATTGTCTGCAGTGAATTCTAGGAGACCAAGGCAGCACACATCCTAAAGAACACAACAGTATACAAGCTATTTAGATTTAAGCTATAGCAACATTTACTAGAAATTACTGTATGTGCTAGATCTTTTTTGTGTATTTAATTTTCAGATGTACATTCAATGTTTCATATGTTTAAGAAATGGACATCCCTTATTTCTCCATGTGAGTCTCAGCACAAAGCTCCCTGCCCAATGGCAATACACACCCCTACTGCTCCAACAGCAGGGAGCGATTCTACCCCATTCTGAAGTGCTCTTGCAAGCAAAGAAAGGTGTTGAGGCTTCCCATGGCTTCTCAGGCTTGAGTGTGCACACTAGTGCAGACAATCCACAAGGAAGCACTTGCTCCTGCCCCGGAAACATGGTAAACTGCAAAGCACCACGTTGCACACACAAAGCAAGCTGCAGCCCGCCCCTTTTCCAGGCATTTCAAGGCATATTTTAAACTACAGTAAAGACCCAACTCTAGCAGGTATGGCAGCAGGATTACTATGGAAACTCTCTCCTGCTTCCCATTCCTGCATCCTAAACATAGGACGCTACACCTGAACAGTCCTTCTCCCTGAGGTAACAAGAGCCAGGCACTGATAAAGTGAGGCCATGGGAGACAGAAATGGTCAGAAACAGCAGGTAGTCTCTGAATGAACCCCCTCATAGCACAGCTGCTGACACGAGTGTTAAAGGCAAAGTTCAAGCTCCCATGAGTTCTATATTGTATCTCACAGGGAAAGCACATTTCAGATCCTAAAGGAGGAAGAAACTACATTTCTACAAAACAAGCAGGAAAGGAATCAAAAAGATTCCTTGAAGAGTTTGACTTTTACAGGTAAAGAGGCATCACTTTTCTTAACAATTCTCAGGTTAAGAGAAATTTGCAGAAACACAGACATCCTAATAACCTGGGATCATGCAAGCTGGTGTTACACCATTTGGTTGTAATGACCAGGTTGGTCTCTCCTGCTCAGCCATTCTGTGCCCACAGCTGCAAGACCCTGTGGAGAAGAACAGTGGCTGGACTGGGTTTGCAGCCAGAGGTCTACTGTCACAGACCAGCTCTATCAATTTCTACTCAAAGTTTGGTCTCTGCAGAGCTTCACAGTGGGGAGAGTGACCAGCACAGGCTTCCCAGCGAGGCACATCAGGCAAGCACCTCAAATCAAATCTGCTGGGATCACGTTCAAATGCTGCTGTCAGGGAAAAGTAGTGCTGCATAAGGGTCCACTGGAGCAACAGTCTTCTCTACTGCCAAGACAGACATTCCTCAGACACCTGGGAAAGGCTGTAGTAAACAGGCTGTCAGTATCTGCTCTCCAGAGCATGCTTTCTGGTACTCAGGCATCCAAAGAGCAAAATTAGTTTCCAGGTAGCATTTGATGTAGCTGGGAATTTTCTAAGCAGATGCACTGCCTTGACTGTGTGCCATCCCAGAAATTCTCATATTGACTCACATGGATTCACAGAACAACCACAGGTTTCCTCCAGCCTAAGCAAGGCAGTCTATTACAGCTTACTTAATCCTGCAGGTGGTCTGTTAAAGCAGAAGTAGATGCACTACATGAAATAGCGCATCCAAAACCTGCTATGGCCAAGGCTATTGCACCTTTATGAAAATAATATGCAGCAGCTATTCCTTCTGAGATTTTTCCAGTTGGCTGGGAGAAGAGCTGGCAGACTCCAGGGATACTTCCTAACCACTCTGGAGAAAATTCCCTTCGCTTGGTAAGAATTAGCTTCCAAAGCAGCAGCTCATTCAAAAGTGACAAAGAAATTATCAGGCCTTTCAGAAATCTCTTGGCTGCGGGATGTCCACATAACAGAGTATAGAACTGATAAGCCAGAACTGCTGCAAGTCTACAGCCATACCATAATGCAAAAATTATTTCTAAGAAAAATAAAGTGGGCATAACTTGGGTATTTTCACCTCCTGGAGCTTATCAGTCATCTGCAAGATCCAAGTTTCACAGCTATCTTTGAACTCACAGCAAAGACAGCTTTTCAGTTTCCAAATAGATCTTGCTTTAGCAAAAAATATTTCAGGAAGAATTTCAACTATTAAGACATAGTTTAGGTTATGATGGCAGGGAATGCTACTCTCAAGAACAGGCAGAGAACCCCAAATGCCCAAAACTATTCTCTCCTGCTGGTTACCAGTCAAAGAATGGCTAACCAGGGATTCCAGCTCAACTAGAGAGCTGTCAAACATGGTTGCAGATGACAGATTTGTTCCATACAAGAGATCTTTATGAAGCAAAGGCAGAAAAACAACAGTCTCACGTGAAGAGCAGTTTTGCATGTAAACTACTCTTTTGCAGAACAGAAAGTATGCTATTTCTCATGTAACATCATCTCCTTCTCCTAAGTTCAGAAACAAATGATAGCAACACGGACCCAGAAGGCCAGCCTGCAAGTACATCGCTTGCTCTGCTGCTCCCACACTACAAAGGATGAAAAGTACATCTTCTGTAGCTAGAAGCTGAAGAAGATCACACACAAAAGGAAATACAATAAGATAGTCTCTACAGTGGTCTAAACAATAACACTAAAAGAAGACATAAAACACAGAGAGACACACAAAGAACTTAAGCCAGATGTGTATGTGGAGAGACAGAGAGATGCCCACGGAAACACAGAGGAACAGGCTGGTTACAGACCAGGTACAGTACCTAAGCCACTCTGCTTCATCTCAGAAGACTGCCTGGAATAAGTGCTGAAGAGGCGATAACCTCCTGATTTGGAAGAGGATTCAGATAGCACCTGCAAAGACAGACAGTATAATCAGTGTCGTGCCGTGAGTTACCCACTGGTCTCAAAAAGCCTTTATAAATCAATCAAAGGCAAAGAAAAGTAGGTCTCTCCCTTAAAAATCACATTTTTCAAGAAGCACAATGTACTCATATGCTAAGATTTTGATAGTGCATGCTCAACTTTAATTTCAAGTTTGTGCTGGGTTGTGGAACAGTGGAGATGAAGAGAGCTCAGGTACTGAGCTCCTGATCTCCCAAGAGACTTGCTGGGACCACTGGGACATAGGCCTCCTTCTTCATCATCAGGAAAATATACCCCCTTTAACTTAGTATGTGCCTGTTACAAAGAGCCCCCGTGAGCTGCATGCAAAGATTACATCATAAGTGACACAGAAATGTAAGGCAGCTAACGAATACCACGAGCCCTAACTCTCTGCTTTCACTGGTTCAGAAAACAGCAAAAATGCCTGTCAAATCCCTCCAAAAGAAAGGGTAACTCTAAAGCACTTCAAAGGTGCCAGCCCCTGCTTACTATGAACATAACACCCCTGAAGGAGAGAAGTAAGAACAGTAAAATCTGCCTTTGTTACTTTAGCAGATCAGTGAATGGGACAGTTCTAAACCCTGCCAGTTTAAACACTGTAATAAAGTCACCGGTCAGCAGGCACCTCTGTTTTGCATAAGGTCTTAGATGGGAAACAGGAATGGGAAATGTGGAGCTGAACTGTGAGATGCAAAGGCTGGAGTCTAAGGGAAGGCAAAGATGCCTCCATGGCCAGGTGGAGAGGTTGCATCAATCTCGTAACTTGTTACACTAATGCCTCTACATTTGGGAATATGTAACCCAAATATTTCTAGTGTTTCTCAAGCATTTCCTAACTTCAATTCCTCTCACCTGGGTTTCCCCTGTCCTCCTCTGGGAGGAGGTGTTTGGGAGGTCTGCCTTCCAAAAAGTCCCTCTTCAACTTCTGCAGATCCTTTCCCAGCATCAACTCAAACTCTGGCACACCATAAGGAATGCCAGGAAACCAAGACCAAGCAAAACACCTTCATTAGAGCAACCAAGGGCAGCCGTAGCACTGTTACCTCCATGGACCCTGTCTTCCTGTTCCTGATGAGTGGAGATCTGCGCTGAAGGCTGATGGGCTCAGAGGGCTGTGGAGACCTTTGCTGCACACGGTCTGGCTCATCGATGCCCTTCTCTTTGGAGAGGTCCTCCAGGCTGCCTTGGTCTGCTTTCTTGTCTTCATTCTGCAGCAAGGACACATTGACCCCTGCAGATGTGTGGCCCTCACCAGCGCTGCCTGGTACCAACCCTTGTCCCTGCCAGCCCCTGCAGCACCCAGGGGACATGGCGTTCCCAGAGCCCTGACAAACCCAGGACGCAGGGACATGGGTTAGAGATGGTCTGTAACAGTGTTGGGTTGATGGTTGATGGCTCCCTTCCAACCCAGGCAATTCCATGATTCTATGATTTAGGAGGGAAAGTGACCTGCTTCCAGCCCGCAGGCAGGCCAGGGGCCATTGTGCTGCTGGAGAGGGGCTGGTGGCAGAGCCACACGGTGCCCGATCCCCCATGGATCTTCCTCACCTCTGCTGAGGCAGGACGGAAGCCAAAGCCCGTGGGCACGTTCCTGTCCTCCTCACAGCCCTTCACACCAGGGCTGAAATGCAGCTCCACATGGAAACGCTCTTCTGAAGATGGGTCCTGCAAATATGAGGCACAGGGAATGAGTAAATAAGTGAGGATGGGTTCTGCTGCCAGCCCGGCCGCCCTGCCATGCCAGCGCAGCACGCACCCCAAGCACATCCTTCTGGAAGGGAAGCAGAAGCAACAAGAAACTATGAACATAATGGTTCTAGGTTCATTTCATCCAAAACGGCAGCCCTTATTAGCACAAAGCTGAGGCATTCCAATTGTTGTTATTTTGTGACAACAACCACCAGAAGAGTAAAACAGAATGGGCTGTATGTGTATATATACATATAGATATATATATACACACACAAACCTAAAACACAGCCCCTTCCCATTCCACTCTTGTGGCAAAACCACCACATGCTGTGGCAGGGAGAGACTGGCTCCCTCCTGGGCCTTTAGTCACAATGTTTCAAGATTTAAGTAATAATCTCTAATAAGTAATAGTCTCTAATTTTAATTTTTTTTTTTAAGGAAACTAGAGCTTTTACAGTATCTGGCACTAATGATGTAAAACCAAAAGTTTCACCATCTGTACTTGCTAACAGATTTGCTCTGTTCAGACTTTTTTTTTTTGACAAACACCAGTAGGAAATACATCACTGGTACTACTGGAAGTCCACATAAGCTCTGTGAATATAAGATTCTAATTCTACAGTGTCTGGAGGAAAAGGGCTGCTGCCCTCACCCACCGCCTCCTGTGGCACAGCACTGGGCCATCACCAGCAGCTTCCACACACCAGCTGTTTTTTAAATGATTCCTTATACTTCCTGAAGATGTCGTTATATAATTCCCTAACTATCTCAGTAGATTTTTAAAATAGAAAAAGTTTATGACTGTGGAATTTCTGGATATTTTCCATAAATACATGGGAAAAACAGCCAAATATAATTGGTGGTTTTTCCTTTTTTTTTTTCTACTGTTCATTCATAGTTTATATTAAGAAACGGCAAATTATTTGGTGTTAGGAAATGCTTTAAAATAGATGGTATTGATTACTTAAGCTCAGTGTTACTGCTCAGGGTGGCATTCTGCTCACATGTAACAAGGATTAAGCGTCCCACCTAAATATAGAAACTAGCAGTTGTGTTAACGACCCCGTCCATCTTTATTCCCAAGCAAAGAGAGCCCAGGTTACAGACTTCCCAGCTGAACTCATCTCTCGGGACCCTGCCTTGCATCACAGCAGGAAGGATTTTATCCTACAGCTACATCCCTCACCTTGTTGTTGTCCTCGTAGAGCATGATAACAATCTGGGTCATGTAGTTCAGCTCTGAGATAGCACTCAAATAGTCCATGGCTCTCTTCCACTGCTCGTCTTTGTTCTCCTGATACATACACATAAACAGTCGCATGGAATAAGCAACAGCAGACACCTCGCAGCATTCAGTGACGCGGGTCTGAGAGAGTTTGTCTCTCCACAAGATAACAACATTGTCAGGACAAAAACCACCTTGCTCAACTTGCACAAAGAGATGTGACCTTGCAACAAGGGCAGGGTGCTCACAGCGAGGAGCGACTGCATCCAGGGGCTCCACAGCGACCCGCACCATCCACACGCAGACCCGAGCACACCCAGCTGCACACCCCGCACCATGCTGACGCACAGCCACAGCACAACCCACAGCAGGTTCCCAAACAGCAGCTACAGAACAGGGTATTTTAGAGAAATATTAAAAAAAGCACAAGACATAAACTTGTGCTAAACAAAGGACCAAGTGAGGCTGCTTTTCATGATGCTGAATGAAAAGCCCCCAGAGCCATGCTGGACCCTGGGGCAGCCAAAGGCAGAGCAGCCCAGCCATCGCCACTTCCCACCACTGCTGGGCAATGGCTGTGGAGCCACGCTGCTGTGGGCACCCCACCACCCTGATGGACATGACGTGAACCCCACTGGACCAAATGAACCCAGATGCAGACTAATACTCCTCCGCTGGCAACACGACATCCTCTGACAATTACCTTCTCACAGGTAATTAGCAATAGAACAAGAGGGAATGGATTCAAGCTGCAACAGAGTAGTTTAGACTGGACATCAGGAAAAAATTCTTCACAGAAACAGTGAAGAGTCAGACACTGGAATAGGCTCCCCAGGGAGGTGTCTGAGTCACCATCCTTGGATGAGTTTTAAGAGTCCTTAGTCCTTTAAGAGTGTTGGTGGATATAGTGTAGGGGAGAACTTTGTAGGGTACGGTAGATGGTTGGACTTGATGATCCCAAGGGTCTTTTCCAGCCTAGATGATTCTATGATTCAAGTCAGGGAATAAAGTCACATCTCATTCAGTGAGCAATTCAGAAACACTTCTGTGACTGCTGCCCGCAGATCCGGTGAGCTTCCACAGACAGTAGAAATGATGCCTGCTCAATAAGCTCAAACTCTCAAGGCATTTCAGAACAATATAGATAAAAACGGGAAGATAACTCGGAGAGTATATGGAAAAACATACAGCAGAGCTTTTCTTGGGGTCTGCATGACAATTCCCTCAGGACCAAGTAAAGGTTGGATTGTGTTATCTGTCCCTCTGGTAGAAAGCACCCCCTATGCATTTGCAACCTGCAGTCCCTTCCTCTGCAAGCAAACTCATTTTCTCGATTTAGATTTGATAGAAAGTCACTAAATAACATGGCCAAGACAAAGGACTGAAGGAAGAAGAGAGAAATTCCCTCCTCCCCATTGCCTCATACTGCTCTCCTCCTACAGCACTTGACTCATCTGAGATCAGCAGGATGGTTCTTGGAGAAAACATGCCCCTCTACGACCAAGGTAGGTAATGTCAGGACTGAGGAAGAACAACCCTCCTACATGCCAGGAAGGCAGGACACCACAGTATGTAAACACAGCAAAGATGGAGCTGGCACATCATTACTGGGGGAGCTGGCCAGAGGGGCAACCTACAAACATACACCATCCACCCTGGAAAGGGCACTGGAAGGAAGCAGGGAGGCTTACTCTGTGAGCATTGCTGGGACACTTACATCCAGGAGCCCCCCATAGCGGAAGATGCTGAGCAGAGAGTGCACATGGCTCTCACTGGTGAAGTAGAGCCGCGTCCGAACATGCCGACCTGGTGACAGAACTCCTCTTGAGTACCTAAACCAAAATCAGGCCAGGGTTACTCTTAGCCTGCCAGTAAAGTGCCACCTATCATAGAACAGCATCTCTGCACGCTTAATGCAGCCAGACAACCCCACATTGGGAATGGCCAAAGAGCAGCAGGAACAGAACAAACAGTGAGAGCATCGGGCACAGAAGCAGGAGGTTTGTGGTATCCTAATGGAGACACATGGTGGGGCAGAGGTGGCCTCATCATACAACCACTTGCCCCTTGCAGAGACAGGGATGAAGGCACCACCATGCAACCACAGCGTTGCTCCTGTGGCACCGTGCTCCCACTCAGCAGTCTCAGTGTGCCTTTCCATTTCCCTTCCAGTTCTAGAAGCACCAACTTTTGGCAGGTGTTCAGAGTGTATTCAGAGCCTCCTCCCACACCAGGTCACCCTTCTGGCACAGTTACCACATGCTGCTCCCCACCAGCAGCAGCGTGCAGCACAATCCTTACAGGGGATGGAGCTTGTTGACAGACTCATCTTCATGAGTTCTCTGCAGGTCCAACTGGATCTTTTTAATGAGAGGAAGACAAAAGCCAATAGCAATCTCCAGTTTCTCCTCCTTATTAATTCCATATTCCTGCAGGAACAAAACAAAACAAAATAGATACCCTTGAGCCCTGGTTCTTTGCCACATCCTCACAGGAAAGGAGCCTGGACTTCAACAGTCCTGTCCGCAAGCACAGACAGAAAGGGAAATGTCACTCGCGCCTTTCTCTTATTTTTCCTCCACATGTTGCAGAGGGTAACAGAGGACAGAGATTCCTCCCAGAATCCCAGTCTGTCTAGACAGGACTGTCAGTATTTCTCCAACAGCTGAGAGGCACAAGTACCATCAAGGAACCTCCTCTCACGACACACAAACTTATACCCTGACCTGGCACAAGCATTAATGCAATGACTGCTATTTGCAAAGATAAAACTTGAAGAGCTATGCTGGAAATAGCCAAACTGCATCTCATCACTGAGAAAAAGCTTACAAGACTCTACACATGCAGTTGGACCATTTGTATGGGAAGCTCGCTGCATACAAATGAAGCATTTTTGCTAGAAGTAAGATAAAGCCATGAATTCTATGCTACTGAGATCCACTGTGATCTCTGTGAATACAGAGATCCACTTCATGTGGCCCTCTCTCCCCCGCCATGTTCATGGGCATAAGCTTTGTGAGAAGCAAGCCAACTTTGTAAACTGAACAAGTTCTAGTTTGACAAGAATAACAAATTTGCCACAACAAGCCTTCACTTTACCACAGAAATCTCTCTTCCCCTGTACAATCTTGCACGTGGAGAATGGGGCGTTGCCATCACTCACACACACAACCCAACACTGTGCTGTAACGCACCACAATGAACATAGAGAAGCTGCTGCATTGTCTCTTCATTACTCTGACGCTGTCAGAATCCTCACCCAGGAGCAATTCCTGCCACATCTTAAGTCATAAATGGTTTTGGCCTTATACAAACACTAAGAGGTATCTGAGAAATACCTGTAATACTCTGCCTTGAGAGTTAATGTGCAGGAGAACAGAGAGAAAACAGACAGGTGTCTGGAACTGACACCACAGACATCGTCACACAGGCAGGACAGGCTCTACCTGGGGTATGATCACATCTGCCAGAGCTTTGGAGAGTTTGAAGAGCTCAGCTGTGCCTTCCAGTTTCAGTGCACAGTTGTGCTGAACATCGTACTTGATGCAGTCATAGATATCAGGGATCTTGCTGATGTCGTAGCGCCCGTTCTTCATGCGGAAATCTCGCTCCAGCTTACTCCAGCGCTGCAGCATCAGCTCTAAAGTCTCACTGTGGTACAGCTGCAGGTCTAAACAGCAGAGAACACCAGACCACGTTCACATCCTGATCATGTCTGCCCACGTTTCAACTGACCGTGGTGACTGACTCCTCCCAGCACAGACGGGCTCTGACTGTTTTGTCACCCACAGGAATCCTGGACTGGAAAAGCCACTGGACCTCTTACATGGCGTTTTAACTTGCAGCAATAAGCTACTTCTGAAATACTTGAGAAAAGGGAAACTGCTTGCTTATGTCCGCCATACATTATGTGAAATGTCCCACAGATACCTTTTCAAAACCTATGCACTGGTATTAGGAAAGTTCTTAAAGATGAGCGAAATTGTGACTGAAAAAAATTGCTGTTTATAGCCTTGAGCTTTGCTTCAGGAAATGCTTGAAAAAATGAGACATATCTCTCCAGGCTATACTGCTGCTGTGTATAGCCACTCTAAACCCAAGATGTACATATAATTTCCTTTACATTACAGCTCTCAATAACAGTAGTTCAAAGCGGAATAGGAGTCTTCTACGTCAATAGTACATACAGAATTTCACTTTACAATTTCTTTGCTACAAACATAAATCATAGTGGTGCTTGGAAAATCTGAAGATGTAGCAATAAATGAATCTGTTCCAGACCCTTTCCAGTTCTGATACTCACCTGCAGATTTTGGGTCTTCCAGGCGTTTTTTTATCTGGGAGGTGAGATTCTCAATCAGGGTGAAGACCTGGTTACAGACCTCTACTGGGTTCTGGATAAACGTCATGGAGTTGAGCAGAGAAGCACTGCCTGTAGGTGCTAGCTGAGAGAAGATACCAGCAGAGATTAGTTAGTATCTTTACAAACTGGGAAAACAAAACATCTGCCTCTTGCAGCTCTACTACTTTCTGATTAGATACAAAAGCTGTGCTCCCAGTGAGGTGCAGTAACTGCCCTGTTCCTAGGGGCAGTCAGTTGGGCTTTAAAAACTACCTTCTCATAATCCTCTTCACAGAACTCAGCATCCTTCTGCATGATTTCATGGAGCCGTGCCTTCACTCTGTGCTGGCAGCTGCTCAGGGAATCACTGTCACTGTCCAGGAGACCATTCATGTTAGCACTTTTCACCATCTGCACCAGGATGGGGGTCAGCTCTCCTTCCAGGGCCAGCAGACCCTGAGGCAGCACAGAACAAGATTTCAGTTACGTGCAACCCAAACAACAAACATTTCTGGTAGTTTCATGGCCAGATTTTTCAGTCCACTTGAGTGAAATCTCAACTGTCCTTGAAGAGCAGTTCTACAGCACTGGCACCTACAGTCTCCAGTGATTCTGGCATGATTCTTGAGAGGTCTGAAGCAAAACCGAGCTCTGTGTGCAGCAGCCCCAGATTTGTCCAGGCAACTGTTGAGCAGTCAACTCAGCTAAACAGCCAACAGCAAAAAGCATCACAGGATTCCCCTTGGCTCAAGCTTTAACTGCAGATTAACCTGTTTTCCCCCAGCCCCCATCCCACACTGCACCAAAGACATTTTATTCTCCTTTTAAATCCAGCCCTCTGTCTGGGCAGTCATCCAAGAAACTCTCATTCTGTAGGCAATTAATACTCAGCAACAGGTTTGGTGTTCTCTATTACATCAAATACCAGTGATACTCCATAACTAACTCCTTCTCCAGGCAGAGTCCTGCCCTGGACAGAACACTAAAGCTCACACACGTGCAGCTACACTGGATTTCCCTCTCTGTTGGCAGGACAGTGCTAACCTGCAGCCCTGCGCACTGGCTGGTAGCACAGCCCACCAACCTCCCAACAGAGAGGGAGCAGCTCCTACAACAGCTCCCTCTTCATCACCAGAGGTTTTCCTTTAGAACTAGCACATTTTAAGACTAACACAGCAGAACCAACAGGCTCCCAAAAGAGAGTAAGAACCTTTGCAAAAGCTGCTGCTGTCATCTGAACCCGTCCCTCATCCGACGCGTAGATCTTGAGATCATGACGGTAGGTGCTGTGCAGTCTGAGCAAGCCGCACCCAGGGAAACCAGCGTAATCACCTGAAATGGGAGAAAAAACTCAAAATTTATATCCTGACACCTGCAAAACTGTCATCTGAAAATACTGCTTTAGACAACCAACTCTGTTGTGGTAACAAAGTTATGTAGAGAATTAATCACTTTCATAGCCCACAGTTAGTCTGCTCCAAAACAGACAATTCTAACCATACATGATGATTAGAAATCTGATTCAGGCTTTGCTTAACTTGGAAAAATTCATTTTGGGGAAAAAAGAGAGCATTCACCAGTCAAGTCTGATGCTGCCCAAATCCTGCAGGAACCCTTTCTGGATGCCCGTAATTGTCCTGCTGGTCTGAACACCCCTGTTCAGAATAAAGACGCCCAAAATAACAGCCTCCTCCTACTTGTTCTCTGTAGGAGAGCAGGCCCCGCAGCCCTCAGAACTGTGGGCACCGCCCTCCAAAGTGTATCCTGTAGAGCTACAATTACCTTGTGGCACAAAATGCTGGTTTATTTATGGTGTCTGAGTCAGCCACAGGAGCCAGATCAGTAATGGGAGAACGTAACTCACACAGCCCTTGAGCCTAACCCAACAATGACAGTGCGGTGGTGACAGACTGGCTGCCGTGATGATTCCACACAGTACCCAGTCACACTGCAGGGAAAATTGCTCCCAGCTCAGAGAATCAATCTGCTCGAGAAGGACAGAGAGGGCCAGGAGTCAGCTGTGTGTCTGTGCAAAGCTGCCATGTGCCAGCTGCACCCAGGAACACTGAATCTTGCTGCAAAATGAGACCTCTCCCTCTCCACAAGTGACCATGTGAAGCAGACGTCTCCAACACCATGACAGGAGTCACCTTGGACATGCTCAGACCAAGCTCTACTGTGCACAAGAGGGCAAGGTACGAAGCAGGGAGTCCAGGGCTGAGGGCTCAGCCCCACTCTCGGGTAACTGCGCCCCACTTGAGCAGAACTCTGCAGACAGGTTTTCTTCTCTCAGGTTTTGGTTCACTGTGCTAAGTCTGCTCCCTGCCCTTCCACTGGGATTCTCTCTCACACACAGTCTTCTGGTCTCTTATCCAAGCCAGTGGCTGATGGCCTCAGCTCCAGCCTTCAGAGAACCACAACAGCACCAGGAGGTCCACAGCCCTTTTAACTCACCGTTCCCATCTTCAAGAACAGCACACAGGCCTTGTCATGAAGGCTCTCTGTCCACTACTGCTCCTCCTCCTCTAGTCTCTGTGCACCAACAGTCTGCTCTACGTCTTGGCACCTTGCAGTGAGCAGCACCCATGTGCACCTCACTTTCTCATCTTTTGGGAAGTTTATCCTCACGTTTGCTAAAAACATTCTCTTGAGATCACAAACATCTGAACTCACAGCTCACCTCCCCCACCCTCACTTTCTGACACTGATCATCATCCTCTGAGCCCGGCCATTCAGCCAGCTCTCACTCCTCCTCATTGTCTGCCCATCCAGTCCATCATCAGTGGTGAGGATGTTACCAGAGACAGTGTCAAAAGCCCTACTGAAGTCAAAGGCCATAGACACTCTTCTCCCTGTGTCTAAACAATCCATTCCTTTCACAGTAGAAGGTTACCAGGTTGGTTAAGCTTGACTTGTGAATCCAGGCTGACCACTCCCAATCACCTTCCTGTCCTTCATGTGCCCAGAAATGGTTTCCATGATTAGCTGCTCCACCACCTTCCCAGGGATCACCGTGAGGTTGACCAGCCTCCCATTCCCTGGATCCTCCTTCTTGTCGTTTTTTGACATGGCCAGTGATGTTTCCCCTCCTCTGGATATTGGAGGCCTCCTCCAGTCCCCACAGTCTTCCAGAGATAATCTGGAGTGGCCTCGCAGTGACATCTGCCACCTCCCCCAGCACTTGTGGGTGCCTCCCATCACGGCCCAGTTTGCTTAAGGGCCCTGACCCCATCCTCTTCCACCAAGGGTAACTCTTCCTTATTCCAGAAGGAAATCTTCTCCAATTCAATTTAAATTAGCTTAATTAATTTGAAATTTAATTAATTAAATTGAATTAATTAAACATAGAAATCAAAGACCAGCAACGTCCAATGCTGCTCTTGTCAGATCAATACAGTAGCAGTGCGTTACTTCTGACTCTTTCCTCACATGCAAAAGGCAGTCTCAGTCTTTTTTCCCCTTTGGGCCCTTTAGGCACTCACACTGATCTGAGTGTGCACTGAAAACCTTTCAGAGTCACAGAGTTATGGTGGAAAAAATACAGAGAAATTACCTTCATATTCTCCTGTCTCAAGGCAGATTTATCTGTGTTGCAACACGGATTTCCTCTGTTCTCCACATATGACCTAAATTCCTTGTTAATCATACATAAGTTTTGAATCCCATTTGCTGCATCAGAAGGGGTCTTATTAGAATGGTTTCTCTTTTTTGAATACTGGCACTTCCATTAAAATAATCTATTGTGCTCCAGGACATGCTGAAGTTTAGACACTGCAGCAGACACCTCCAGCCAGCTCAGGGATCTTTGGGTGCAAAACCCACTTGAATTATTTACCTTTTCCAGGTTAACTCAAGAGAACAAACCCAGTGATGGCCTGAGCCATGCAGGCTGCGCGCAGCCCTCAGGAGTCTGCTCCTAACGCTGGCTGGGCAGCCTGGCACAGACACAGGACAGGGACAATATCTGTTCAAAGCTCACCTTGGCCACCAGGGTACATGCAGCGAAAGGCTCGCCCCAGCTCTTCTGCCTGGACCCTTCCTGCCGGTGTCAGCTCTCCACCCCACTTAAGCACCAGGAGAAGGGATGGGGAAGATTCTCGGCGAGCTTCTAAGAGACAAAGAGGTACTCACTACATCAGATGTCAAAGCTGAGCTTGTGGGGGAGAGGAAAAGGAGGTTTCATCAGCACCTCACAGAGCGCTCTCAACACAAGCCTGACCCAAAACCCCCAGGACCCAAACTAGCAAGTACAAAATTAAAGGTCTCTACTTTTTGAAGGCTGACATTCACAGAATTGGAAGCATAAACCCCATGGCACCCTCCAAGGCACATCAGTACACTGCATTATGCATCACTCCAACCCTTCACAGGATGCGAGCAAACATAAGATGTGCGTCACTCATTTCACTTGTGCATCCAGAGGCCTCTGTGGGTAGGACAACGCACACACTCCTCAACACCAGGCTGGAAGAGCACTACAGTAACATCAGGTTTTTTTACCTTCATCTTCACTTGCAGCTTTTGGATGTCCGTGAGGCAGGTAGGTCAACTGAACTTTACGGTTAATGCCAGAAAAATGTCCATACCTGTCACAAAGAGAGGGGAGAGGGGGGAAAATGAAATAAATCAACTCCACTCAGCCCTTGCCCAGACGTCCCCAGCCAGCTCACAGCAAAAATACAGCACAGGCAAGAGACTTTCTGCTGCAAAACCAATTGCCACAGAACATCAACAATTTTTGTCACCTACCTGTGACCTGATATGTACCACCTTT
The DNA here is from genome assembly GCA_004320125.1 of Scolopax mira. Classification (NCBI taxonomy): domain Eukaryota; kingdom Metazoa; phylum Chordata; class Aves; order Charadriiformes; family Scolopacidae; genus Scolopax; species Scolopax mira. Next base: position 28,497 of record BJBW01004685.1, on the reverse strand, counting down.
ACAGATAAAGCTGAATAACCCCCTCAAATGAAATTCAAAGATCCACTGACTTGCCTGCTTTTCAGCTGATAGCATCCTGTGCTCTCACATCCCATGAGGCTTAAATCAGCCTTACTTAATTTCTATCTACATCTTTAACAAGGGAATTAATGAGATCACAGAAAAACTATCTGCCAGCCACACTGAGGATAACCACATCCTAATGAGCAGAAACAGCAAGGGATCATAGCAAAAACTCATGCTCTGTGCTCCGCAGACACAGCCTGAACACAGATGCTGCCTGTGTTTGACACAGCAAGCTTCAGTTCTGAAAGAAATCCTTCTGTGGTTTCTAAGATGCCAACACCACCATATTGCCTTTTCTTTTGGCTGTATGAAATCTAAGAGGACACAAACATTTTTTCATGTTTTCCCAGCTCCTTTTTGTTAAACTTTTGTTTACAAGGTTTAACATCAGGACCTTGACAGGACAACCTTCCTGTCAGGACAACCTTATTGCCAGCAGCACAGCTCATTTCTACATCACATGCTGACCCGCAGCTGACAAACTCGCAGTGGCCCAAGACATAGACCCTTACATCTCCAAGACGCTCTTCAGCTGTTCCAGTTTGGACTTCCTCTCCTCAATCTCACAGTCGCTGTGGGTTCCCAGCTCCACCACAAGTTGCCGTGCGATGTCCAGCACTTCCTATTGGAGGGCAGACAGTCTCAAGCATCCAGCAATTCTGCTCAGACTCACCACTCCAGTCCTGCAAGGCCTCCAGATGGCTTCACCCAGGACCAGGTTCACATAGAAACTCCTCAGAAACGCATCGTTTCATAAAACACAGCTCAGGCAGGACAAACTTTCACCCTGCATACTGCTTCATCCCTACGCTGTGCTCCAGCCCCACTCAGAACCAAGCAGGTGCCTCCCCTCCAGCTGCCCCACTCCCCAGCCTGGACCCATTTTCTACCAACAGCCACCACAACAGATGGGCAAGTGGCATCAGTTCACCCCCACACTACAGCCTTCACACTGCCAAGAACAGCTTCCCTTCTGCTCCCACACCATCACCCAGCCAAGCATGCACATGGTGGGGAATGAGAAAGGGAGAATTTGTGCAATGGACTGTTGCCCCTTTGAGGGTTTCCACCCTCCCAACAATTGCCTCACGCTGGGATCTATATTACCTGCAAGTCCCACAAGTAACCCCAGAGAGGGCTCCCCTTACCTGTAGCTGTTCCGGTTTCTTCAGCTTCAACTTCCCTGTCTTGTAGCCATCATACTTCTCAAATAATTCAAAGAACCTGAACAGACAACAAAGAACCCTGATTCATTTTCTGCTGTTTCAGTGCTATAAGGACTGTCATCCCTATACATGCATTCAGCTGCTGTTCTTCAGAGAGAACCAACAGGCCCACTGGCTCCTTCCTGGGCTTCAGAAATTCTGGAAAGAAATGTTTCCAGCCGCAGGTATGAAAAGGAAGCAGTCACTAGCTTCCCATTTAGTGGGGCACCTCCCTTTGCAGCACCCAGTAAACCTTCACCCAGAAGGCGCCAGGATCCTTAGGGGGAAAGGGGGTTCCCTCAACAGAGCAGAAAGCATTTGCTTGAACAGAGCCAGGAAAAAGCTCTGCCTCCCACACACTCAGCCCTTCTGCTCCTCCTCTCGATTCAGAAAACAGGCTCTCCTCACTTCCCAGCAGCATAGCACCTTCTTGCCTTTACTCTTACCGGGGATGCTTAACTTCCATCTTCATCTTCTGCTTTGGGGTGCGATCTCCGTGCCGGATGACTGCAATAACACAACGAAGCTCCATCCTGGGGAAACACAAGACACACCTGAGAAACATGCCCCTACACCCCAGAATTGCCAACAGAAAATACTTTCCCGGTGTTCTTTCAGTTCCTTCCTTTTGACAGCTATTTCCTCATCAGTGGCAGAACTTTTTCCAGACTACACTAGGCACAAGTGCCAAGGCTGTAAAAGCAAAGTACTGCAGACACCACCAGGTCACCTGGTTTCCTATAAGGAAAAAGCACCACAAAACCACAAAATGACAGGCAGAACCACATCTACAGCAGAAAGGACCAGGCTGGATGTTACAGAATCTACAGAAACAGCATTTTGAATTGTGCTAAGCTTGTTTTCAACTTGTGCTACACTCAACTTAGAAAGACCCAAGAAAAAAACAACTTGATTCAGAAGAATGGTTATACAGGTGAAGTCCTGTTTTTGAGCAAGCAATAGGAGCTGTACATAGAGAGATCCCATAGCAATCAGCCCCCCACAGGAACCAGCAGTTAGGCTGGCTGATTTCAGAACGGCTACATGAGTTAGTTTGTTCAGATACTCCAATATTCAACTATTTCTTATCGAATCCCAGATAAACAGGGATGGATTCTAATGGTCTCATTGTCACAAGGTGTCCTTGCAGCCAGTAGACCTGAGTTCTGCAGGGCTCATGTTTGCCAACTTTTTCCAAATGATCACACAGTAAAGGAAGGATGAAGACACACTCTCAATCTACCTCTTCTGTACAACCTACTTTGTTCAGCTCATACAAGTGTACAAGTGTGCTGAGGATTACAAAGAAACTCTTGTCCTTGGTCTTTTAGCTTTATGTGGTGGACAACTAATAAAGCCGATAGCATCAAATGAGGGTCTGCCAAGCATACAGGTAATAGTAATTGTTTTCCACCCATTGCACTAGCAGCTCCACACACGTTTTCTCTAGTAGCAGCATACAGAACAGCAAGCCAGCTACAGCCCTAATCTTCCTATGCCGATCCAGAATTTGGGCCTTTTGAAAGGGAGTTTCTGTCATTCCTTCAATGTCTGCTCATCTGCATTCATCAAACCAACAACTAATTTACCATCTATCTCCCCTTTTGTGTGCATGGCTAAGCCTTTCCACAGGGTTAGGTTGCAGCCAACACAGCAGCTGGAGAAGGCCATGCTGCTGGGTGATGTCCATCCCTTGGATGGAGTTTGCACCTTGTCTCTCATGCAGCCATCACCAACATTCCCTTGAGAAGATGGCAGCTACTCACATGGTGCCTGAAGTTGTGGGGACGATAGGAATGTCTTCTGCCTCTGTTGGGATGGACCAGGGAATATGAAACTGAGGAGCCAATTCCCGCATTATTATATTTCTGGAAGAAATTAGAACACAAAACTCACAAGAAATTCCATTCCCTTGGTTCTCCACCTCCTCCTTACTGGTCCAGCTGTAACATTTGAAGAGAGCCCCAGAATTTCTCCTCACCTTCCTCTTAGAGAAATCAATCACATCATGGGCTAATTAGGGCACACCAAAGGGACACTGATTTCCCTCACAGCACTGATACTGCAGCTGGGAGTACTTTTCACTGGGCTTAGCATCCAGTGAAAAGTCCTGTAAGACACATCTCAATGTAGACAGAGACAGCTAGCGCCAACACAGGCAGGAATTTCTGGGGCTAAAAATAATTAACCCATTCCTCCCAGAGCAAGCTTTTACCTGTTGAACAGATGTCCCCACATGAACCCCCTGCAGACTTCTCCACCACACCGATCAGGAACCCACATTCATTTTACTTTGCTGTGAATTCCCTTATCTGCCATCAAAACTTGCATTTTACATACCCAAGGATTTTGGCACAGTCATCATAGTACTTCATAGAGTTCTTCACAAAACTGAAGCCATTCACATCGCAAACAAAAGAGTGGCCATTTGCCCGCAGAAGGTCGAACCCACACACAGTTTGCTGCAGGAGGAAGCAGAGGACACAGGACTCCGGTACACTGCGAGGGGACAGGGGCTTCCCAGCCCAGCAGGACACCGCTCCAGCCTCCTCTCCATGCCCACCTCAGGAGCCTTGAGGAAGTGTGAAAACACAGCCACTAGCCAGCAGTAACCATCCCTTTAGAAGAACCTTTACACCCTCACCACTGCATCAAAGGCCCAACTCACAAGCCCCCGCATTAAGCCATCAGGGCTGCCCCTGTACCCCCCAGAGCTCTAAAGGCTTAAGACAGAGCAGCTCCTGGCTTGCCTGCTCTTTTGCCCTTCTAAATCAACTGTTTTGAACCAGACCAACAAGTACAACAAGTGGTACAGGCAAAGCCACCCATCACTATCTGGAAGAGGCTACAGGGCAGAACAAGCCCACAGCTGTATTGGCACAGCTTTATGGGCTGGAGATGGCAGGACTAGTGGCCAAGGACAAGTGTAACCGTACCCAGACTCACATACTGACTCTACCGACCTGTGAAATAGAACACAAACGTGCTCCAAAGCTAATTCAAAAACAGAACCACAAAAAAAGAAAAGCTGAAGAAAAGAAGACCAAGCTTCATGGCCAGCAGAAGCAGCTGCACCCAGCCTGCAGAAAGGGCAACTGGCATCAGCCCTGGAAGGCTGCAATGCCAAAGGCACCTCAGGGTGACAGAGCTCAAGCTTTACACGGACCAACATTGAAATCAGGCATTCCTAGAGTGTCCTGCTTGCAAAGGAGAGAAAACACGGACCTTAAAGGCTACGCAGACTTTCCGGGCAACTAGTTTCTCCATGGCAGTCAGCATGACCGGGTAACGGATCTCCTTTCCTTCACTGTCCCGTTCAACCTTCCCATCCAGGGCAGGGGATTTGCGAGCTTCTGCATGGGCATAGTCGGGCCCCACAGTATACACCTGGGAAGAGAAATAGTCACACCCGACATAAGCTCCTGGACCAACTGCAGCTTCCAGAGCGTACCAGATGGTCTCACACATCCCTCCTGTTTGACCTACAGAGCACCTGCTCCCTACTTTGGGATCCGAGTGGCACCATCAGCACCTCCCAGCTTCAAGGGACACTGCAGAGTCTCAGAAGGACAGGACTACCCAGGACTGGAAGATGAGGTTATTCCAGACTTTTCCTTACCTTTACATCAGTGCCATCCGTAGGCATGAACTCCTCATAGATGTAGGAGCCAGTCTTCCTCACACTGCTCTCTGGGGAGTACACGCTGCTCCGGCTGCCAATCTGAACGCACAGAATAAAGGCCTCAGGGAAGAGCATGGGGCTGCTCTTCTGAGACAGAAAAACAAAAATTGTAAATTTCATCCTGTATGTAGTGAATTAGCAGAACACCCCTCAGAGCCCCCAGCTATTACACACACTTATCCATGGGGGACAAAAGAGACTCCAACGTGCAGACAGTAGGTACATCCTTTTCTAGGATTTAGAGAGGAGAAATGTTATTACAGACCATTAGGTTGACTTCGATCACTACAAGGATATCCACAAACAACTGTGGATAAAGACTCAGAAAGGAAGAAGCCCAGCTAATGTGCAAATGAAAATAAATGACAGGTGATAATCATCTCAATTTAACTTCCTTCTAGGACAGATGACTGATCTCATGGACAGAGGATGATGTAGCTCCCATTTTTAGTAAGGCTTTGGATACAACCTCAAGTGGCATGTCTGTATGTTAGCTAAGGAATTAATGGCAAATTATAAGATTATTAATGGCAAATACATAACTGATTGGAAAAAAGACATATCACAGTAATTAATTGTTTTTGGTAAAGCAAAGGAAGTAGGTAAGAAGAGATTCCCTGTGGAATCTAAGAATAAATACTGAATTTACCACATTTGCAAGCCACACTAAGCTGAGAAAGGCAACAATGATGTTAGAAGACAGGAACAGTAGTTTAAAAAAAATATATCAGTTTGATAAACTGAGAAAGCAGTCTGGAAAAACCAGCATGCAATTCAATAAGGAGGACGGTTCTCCATGAGTGCTAGACAGGACACAGGTCAAAGAGAGGATGGGAAAGGCAAAGTCGGCACTACCACTGAAATAACGTCCTTCTGTGATTCACAGGTAGAGGGGGTTGCAGCAGAAGTTGTAAGAAGATCTAGATTTTGCCAACACAAAAGCTTCCTTTCCCTTTCAGCTGCCCCAGCACTCCCTCCTGAAGCCTCTCAGAGGCACAGATCTGCTGGCCCACACCAAAACCAGAGTCTGCATCCTCACCTTCCGGAAGAGCCGCTGGCTGCCACCACCTGCTGACGTTGGGTAGTAAATATACACGTTATGGTCTTCAGCACTGACTGGCTTCTCTACAAACGGCTTTGGGAAAACAGCTCCATTTACCTCCACATGGTCCTCTCCTTCCACCAAGTTGCACTCTGAGAACAAAGCACAGCAGCAGCACGTTAGGAAAGGGTGAGACAGCCCTAGCGCAGAGCCCTGCAGCCCCAGCCAGTTGGAACTTTTGTCCCAAAAAATAACAGACTTGTGAATCAGGCTTCTTCAAGCTAATTATCTGTTCTCTGCCAAATGTGTGAAAATGGTTTTCAGTAAAGCCTGAGGCACTGACCTTCGGGTCTATCGGGGTCTCGATTGAGCACAGCATAGCGGGGCAAGTCTATTCCCTCTTCTTGAAGGATGCGATACACTTCACGCCTATAGAAGACAGAAACAGTGTCAGAAGAGTCTAATAGGTCCTCAGTACGTGCCAAGGGAAGGGCTTCACTCACACTGATGAAGAACAAAGTCAAATGAACACAAAAAAGCCTCAAGACAGAGTGCAAATACTCTTCAGCATGTGCTCTCCAGAGGAGACCTACAGATTCTGGGGCACACCTCAGTCCAGCTCCAGACAGAGACGTGCCAGAGTGAATCTCCACCTGGCCTAAACATGGACAGTCATTTCCTCACATGTGCTCAGTCCTCAGCAGCACACCCACCACCCTCTCATGGGTGCCCCTCATGCTAAGCTGCCCGAGGCCAGGCAATGCGTCAGAGCCTCTTTTCATCCAATGCTGATGGGAAAAGTGCAATTCTTTCACTAGAGTTAGACAGTTAGACCTCAGGCTGCCTGTCAGCACTTCCAGGAACACCACTCACAACCCAAAGACACAGCAGGAGGTTGGGAATTTGTGTGAGCCCTACCCCTACGCCCCCAAAGCAGCCTGGCAGTACGGGACTGATGGCTGCCTTTATCTAGAGCCACCTGAGAAGCCTCTTGAAATGTTTTACCAGCACACCCTCAGAATGTGACCAATTTCTTCCCCCAACCCCATCTTTCTGCTTGGTTTTCCTACTCAGAGACTAGCCGTTTGTTTTTGCCAGAGCACTCTCATTCTGTGAGACCTCTTCTGTTTCCTACTTAATCTAGCCATTCCTTACAAGACATTTGCCAAGTCTCAGTGGTTTTACCCCAAACCAGCCCCCTCCATGTTTTGGAGAACCCCTAAGGGCTGCTAAGGTCCCCTTCCTTCCCACCTTGCTCCTTTGCTTGCAGCCAGGAAGACACTGTTTGCACAGCACACGCAGAAGAGGAATCAGAGAAAGAAAGAGGAAAGGGCTTTAGTGGATCACAGATGCCTACCTATCCTGGATATAATACTGCATATCAAGGTCGTTAATCAGAAATGGCTTGCACAGCTTGGCATAAGCAACCGCTTTATCCAGGGGAAATCCTGAAATACAGAGGGAGGGGAAAGAATGAGTGGGAGCTCCCTTGCCCAGAGTTCAAGTAGGCTAAGGACCCCCACAGACTTTTTACCTTTGGAGTGGAATGATATCAGGCAGTCACAGGAGGGCCAGTTCTCCACCGGTTCATTCAGAATAACATCTTCTCCCATAATCACCACTGTGATATACTCAAACTTGCACAGACGCTCCAGAATCTGTGTCATGGGCTTTGACTTGGACTTTTTGGTCATGGCACAGATTCCAACCACAATCTGCCGTTCAGGTGGCTAAGGGAAGACAGACAACAGTTTTGCACAGGGTCAATTGCTTTACTGAATTTAAACTGTAACAGTACAGAAATGCAGCAAGGCAGAACAAACAAGTGATTTTCTTCCAAACTTATGCACTTACGGCTCCTGCTAGACTCAAACCCATACACACTTCCAGCTGACACCAGAATCCACTGGGGATATCACTAAGGAGCAGCCCAAACCAACCCCTTCTTTCCCAGGCAGTATGTACCTCCTCCTCTTACTGGGCACTAATGGTAAGGTCAAAAATAAGCATCTGGCACCTGAGCAAGCAGCAGGGATTGGTATCCCACATCATGTTCTGTGGCCCATAACTCACACAGATCATGGGTAGACTTAGGCAAGCTCAGAGAAGAGCTGCAAATGTTTTACAGCAAAAAAGTCTGTCTCTTTGTCTTATCTGAGAGAAAACAAAAGGGAGATAACACCAGTAAGTAGCTATGAGTAGAAGAGAACCAGATGCTCTTCTATATATCTGACAAAGTTACATCAAGATCCATTGAGATGTAGCTGAGTATGTCAAAAGAGAAGTTCTGTGTATTTAAACAGCACTGGTAACCCTAATGGAGAAACAGCATACAGTCTGTGGTGGACTTTCCTTCACCATCTAGAAACCCCAGACTGGATGTTTTCCTGGCAGATTAATTCTGGCCCATGCAAGGTTAAAGTCCATGAAATCACCCCGAGTGGTACGCACAGGACTGCAGGTTACCCAGCACCAACAACTGTGGCTTCAAACTGTAAGATGAGACTTCAGAAGTTACTGCACTGACTTGCAAAGCCAAGGTTCCACAGCAAAAACAACATCTGGGAAGTGAAAGGGCTTCCAAACCCTTCACCACACCCAATAAATAGCTCTTCACTGAGCACCAAGGCAGACAACACCGTGTGGGTTTGAACAGAGCTCCTAAGCCAACAACCCACTTGCAGTGGAGCCTGAGGGCAGAGGCAACAGAAACCACCACTGGGCTGGCCCACAGTCCCAGCAACTGGCACAGCCAGCAGCAGCGGCGCTGCAACACCCAAACCCCACATGCAGAACAGCAAACCAACACTTAATAGAACATTGAATAAGGGCAAGAGTAGTCAGAAGCTGGAGATCATTCTCCTTTCTGTATACAGTTCCTGGAGGCTACAGAAAAGAGTAAATGCTTCCTCTCTGCAAACATTTGCCCTTTTCACAGCTCTCAGAGTTTTCCTGAAAAGAAAGGTTTACAGGAGTGTCAGGGTTAAGTTATTAGGACAAAGAAATCTGCTACTGCACCCAACAAAGGTTGGAATTTACTGCAGCACGAGGCACCAAGCACAGCCACACGACAACACAACATGTCCTGTCAGAGGTGACACAGCCCTTCCCATGGCTGTGACACACAGCCTGGTGACATGACCCCCCAGCAGCAAGTGCACAAACCCTGGCTGAGACCCGGGAATTCTGCACAGACGCTCCAACCCAGAATGACAAAACCTCCTTACCGACTCCTCCTCTTCATCATCTTCAAAGAAATCTGTTTCATCAGTCTTCATGTTTGATCCCAGAAAGTCTGTCTCATCATCCCTGGAACCAACAACAAACCTGGGAGCAGAGTTCTCTCCCTCACTGGGGGTCGTCAGGGACGACATGGCAGCTCCGGTGGGCGACCATCCCGCTCTGGAATCACAGCGTGCAGAGAAGGACAGAGAAGGTCAGAGGTGGGGAGAGCTGGGGGCTGGCTGACACCACTGGAAAAGGGTGACGGTGGGGTGGGTAGGGACTGTGCTGGCATGAGGGACAGGGACAAAGGGAGGGAGCAGGATGAGGCCCTCAGGGTTGGGGAGGATCTAGGATCCAGGACCGTTCTACACAGGCAGCTCCATTGTGCAATTAACCCCTTTGTACTGGGTGGGAGAGGGACAATGTCACCACTAGTGCCCAAATAATGTAAACCTTACAGTGCTGCATGCTCCAAGCTGCAACCTAAACCATGGAGGGGGACAGCAGACACTCTTGCAGGCTCCTGCACCCAAATACATCAACTGAGGCTCCAGGAGTTGGGATGAAGCTTAGGTCAGTGATGGTGACTTTCCAATTGCCAATGTTCATCCTTTCAGCTCAGGAAGACCTAGAGAAACAGAGAGACCAGCGTGAGAGGTGCAGAACTTTGTGGGAAGAGGGAAAAGGAAAAAATGGCTGGGGAAGAAGACACAGAGGAAGCATTAGCAACACTTTGGGCTGCAGGAGGTCAGGGCTTCTGGGTTTGCAAGCTCTGGTTTACTCTGTGACCACAGAGGACGATTATTGGGACACAAGCTGTGCTTTATAAATGCCAGGGAAGCAGTGTGCCTCACAGGGTCACCTACAATAGCAGCACTGTCTGCTGCAGAACCAACGGCACTGGAGTCCACAGCACATACGACCTAAGCCACCAAGGACACAGCTGTTCACCATGACTGTGGTTGCACATTGATAAATGTCAAGCATCTGCCCTTTACCATGTTTTCCCCAACCATAAAGTGGTGAAAAGCAGTCCTCCTATGTAAGCAAGGGCAACCTTGAGAAGAGGACACTGTGAACACCTCTCTTATTAAGTACTTCCTAAAAATGGACACTGCCACTGCTTCTCATGCTCTCGCATAATTTCCATCATTCCCCAGGCTGAAAGTTACTCTATTTCCTCCTCCTTTGAGCATGGTTTCCCTTACAGCCAGCACACCCTTCCCTCTTGGCAGCTCCTCCTCAGGGAGCTAGGGCGGCACACACTGGGCTACTGCCAGCGTTGTGCCAGGGTGGTGAGAACCCTTCGCCAGGATCCAGGGAGGCTGCCTGCATCTGCTTGGGCAGGGTGGGAATGGGCAAGAGAAACAAACACACAGAGCAATCCAGCTGCTTGTGAAATCCCCTCAGAAATAAGGGTAAAATTACAGCATGCCTCCAGGCGGAACGGCCGTCCGCACTCCCAGAAGAACAAGAGATGTAACAGGGAAGTGACCGGAGAAAGAAGCAGCCCAGTGGAGGGTCCTGAGGCCATGCTGGCAGGCACTGGTCCGGCAGCAAGCCTGGGGGTGACCACCCCGATCTGCCGGGCAAGCCCACAGCAGCACGACAGAGACGGGGGGCGACGGAGACAGCCCCGACTGCACCTTCCATGCCAAGGAGGGTCTCTGCTGCCGGACCCCTGGTCTGCATCCTGAGCCCCAGCATCACACCATCCCCACAGCACAGGGCACTCCTGGGCGGAAAAGTGCCCAATCGGCCAGAGTTGAAGCTGTAACTCACCGTCAAAGCTCGCTGCTGGTGGAGAGCAGCGCCGGCAGAGCAGGCTACACAGGCACCTTGCTATTTCCACGCGAGGGTGAGAGCAGGATCCCAACTCGCCCAGGATCCGTTCCCATTCCTCTGCCCTCCCGCCTCAGCACGCCAGCACAGAACAAGACCACAGCAAGTACACTATCAGCTTGATGGATGATGATTTAATGAAGTAAACCATGCAAGAAGAGGAGGAGGGTTGTTTTCTCCAATCCCTCACTCTCCCCTCCCTCCTGGAAAAAACAGATCAAGCAGCAGGAAAACCTTTGCCCCAAGAATGAAGAAAGTAGCAGGTTCTGTACATTCCTGCTGTTACCCCACCAAAAAAAAAAGCCTCTGCCTTGCTCTGTAGCTGTTTCTAGAGGTTATGACCTCAAACCAGCTAAAACCTAGAGCCCCCTGAAGCCGACGGCTATGGATGCACCAGGCAGCCCCTTGGTGTTAACAGGGAAAGACTCATGATCTCAGGTTGTTTCTGGTGGAGGGAGAGCGTATAACCAAAACCTCTTTCAAGTTTATTTTTTAAGTAGATCCCTCACCTGACCAGACATATACCCACAGAGACTACAGACTCCTGGTGAAATGGGATCATTAGCTACAGGCACAACTAAAGCATCTAAAACTCAGACGGACTCCTGCTCTGGGAGGGAAGCAGGCAAGCAGAGCTCTGTCTGGTCCCAAAGGCTGATAACATCAGGTTTTGCCACCACACCTAAATGGGCCCTAGGGCTGTGCCACCAATGTTTGTGTGCCAGGAGGGTGGCACTTCCCTCGCAGAGGTGGTACCAGCCAGGTCCCCACACAGTGCCCAGCCCACACCGTCCTGCTCTTCTCCAGACCGGGAGCTGTGACAGGCAGCGACAGTGTGTGATGCCGATGGTTCTGCACCATCCTTGCTGCTTCCTGAGCTGGCTGCTCCCAGAGACCATCCCTTCAGACAGGTCCCCACCTGCGGGAGTGCTACGGTCTCACCTTTCACTAATCACAGCAAGAAAATGAAGTGTTGAGTTGATGCTGCTGATTGAACTGTCCGTGAGAGACAAAAGCCCCCACACAAAAAAGGTAAAGATGGTTCCGAGTAGAGAATATTGAGGTTTGCCAGCACAGACACAGCAGTCACTGCAACTAAAGACATCCCTGCCGGGATGGGCAGCCATCAGACACTACAGCTGTACCACAGGTTGTCATAATCACCTAAGGGCAACCAGAAGCTGCTGACACACAACCTGAAACCAAGACCTAGACTTTGCCTCTAAGTGTCCCAGGACTAATTCAGCTCCAAGACTACCCCATATTAGTGACAAGAAATGAGACAGTAGTTTGTTTTCTGTTTCCCCAGCAGATCGTTCTGGCACTGCTCAGATAAAGACATTCATGGGATAAAGAGACTCATTCTTTGTGCCCCGCTCCCGAGGTTCCAGAGATTTGAGAAAAAAGAAGGTACGATCAGGTCCTGTATTAAATTTTCATCCAGAGCAGCATTAACCACTGAAAGGGAGGGTTTGGGTGTTGCTTCTCTATTCAGAATTGGTTTTTTACACAAAGCCTGTTACCAGTGCAGATGCACACCTGTAAAACGCAGTTCCTGCAACAGCCAAACACGGACATGGCAGGTACAAGAGGCAGCTCTGTGAGCAGAGGCTGGAGCCTGGGGGTACCACCACCCGCAGACAGCCCACACGGTGACAACTACAGCCTGACTGCAATGTCTTGTTGGACCACCTAAAACTGCTGGGCACTAAAACAAACAAACAAAAAAAACCCAGAAAGTTCAGTTCCTCGATGCGTGAAGTACCTCTGCACACGTGACCAGTGAAGTACCTTTGCCCAAAGAGTTATCCCTGTTGTCACGAGGGCTATTTGTATTAAGGCTAATTACATACTTACATACAAAAGGTGAAAGCTGTTCTCTTATCATAGACACTTAATTGCATGAGAAGAAAAAGAACACCTATTCCAGAGTTAATAATTAAAAGCTATTTGGACTTGGTGTATCAAAGAAAGCTCTCCATGCTCTATTAACATCAAAGTTCATTGCATTCACAACCAGGAAGCACAAGCCGAGCTTTAAATGAGCGGCACCACCTGCTCCAGCAGCACTTTGGGTACCCTCAGATCTACAGCATCTTCAAACCACGAGCACAGCCACGGGGCAGCTCCTTCTGCCACACAAAGCCCTTTGCAAATTTAGTTAAAAACACGTTGGCTTGTCACTTCCACTCCTGAGCGAGCGTTGTATTGCTCACTGCAGCAGTAAAACCAATTTGTGTCTTAGAGGCTGTTTTTAATGAGATTTACGAGATTGTTTGGAACTTGACAGCATCAGAATTTCTCTGAGATTGTAACTGTTAATGAAGGTCTATTAGCGAACAGCAGTATAAAATAATACTTTCTAGTGGCTTTTAAACGAGATTATGGACGAGTTTAAAGATGCCTTGGATTTTAAAGGCGTAATTCACCATGTTTGCTGAGTTTGCGTTGTGAGCAGGCAGACCAGAGCCCCGGTGCCTCCCCCGCGCCCGGGAGCGATGCGGACACACACGGGACGGGAGGCAGCTCCTCCTCCGGGGGCAGCGACCGGGACCCGTCCTGGCCGCAAGCAGACAGGCACCAGCGCCCGCCGCGGCACCGGCACCGGCAGGGACACGGCCGGGGCTAGGCCGAGCCGGCCGGGAGCGGCTGCCGGGGCCGCCCCGCTGCGCCGGTAGCGGAGTGCAGGCCGCGCCGGGAGAGGCCGGGCGGGCCGCGGCAGCCCTGCGGGGAGCGGCAGGCCCAAGCCCGGCGGCGCCTCGCTGGGGGCCGCCGCCGCTTCCTCCCCAGCGCTCCGCGCTGTCGCGGCGAGCCGGGCCCAGACGCGGCACAGCCGCCAACCCCCACCCCACCCCCCGCCGCCGCCGCTGTCCTGTCGCTCCCCTCCTTTCCCCTTCCCTTCCCTAGCTTGGCGCCACCGCCACCGCCACCACCCCAACCACGCCTCGGGCCCGGGCCCGGGGCTGCCCCCGCGCCCCGCCGTCGGCAGCAGGGGGCGCCACGCCGGGCGCCGCCATTTCCCTCCGCTCACCTGCGGCCTCCAAGCGCACCCTGCGCTGCCGGCGCCGCCACCGGCCAATCACGATATGCTGACGGCCGCAGCCAGCCAATCATCAGGGATGGGGGCGGGTCGGCCGGGACCCGGCGGGCGCGGCGCAGCGGCCCCTGGCGGCGGCGGCGGGCGCTGCTCGGCCGCGGGCACGTGGGTGCGAGTACCGCGCTGGCCACCGGCAGAGCCGCCCGGGTCCCGCGTTACCACGGCAACCGCGGCGCGCAGGCCGCCCCCGCCCCGCCGGTCCGTGCCGGGGGACCGCTCGGCGGCGCCGAAGGAGCCGGTCAGCGCGGCACGAGCAGACCCTGCTGCCGCTCCCCTCCCGCCGGGTCTGCGGCGGCGAAACACAAGGCGGCCCGCGGCGTGTGCCCTGCCCCGCCGGGACCGCGGGCACGGGGTGCGCGGGGAGCTCCCGGTTGCGGCGGGAGGGCCGGTGACAGCCGCCCGCTCCAGGCTGGGCCGCCTGCCCCGCCGCCTATCCCGGGCCGCACCCGTGCGCGGCTCCGGGCCGTCGAGAAGCCGCCTCCGCCGCTCCCCGCTCCAGGTGCGCGGACTTTGCCCCGGCCGCACCCCAGCTGCGCCGTGCCCGCCGGCGGCCGGAGCACGGTGCGGGGCCGGGCCCGTGGCCACCGCCCCCGGCGCTGTCCGGCGCGCGGTGCTGAATGCGGTGGCCCCGGTGCGGCAGGCGGGGCGGGGCGGGGCCGGGCACACGAGCAGGTGGCGGTGCCGTTGCGGCCCCCCCCGCGTCCGGCCCGTCCCCGCCCCTCGCGCACCCTCCCGCCGCCGCCGTTCCCATTCCCGTCACCGTTCCCATTCCCATCACGTTCGCCGCCCGGCTCCGCTGCTTCGCCATGGCCGGCACCTTCCCCCGCGCCCTCTCCGCCCGCCGCTCCGCCGGCCTCCTGGCCATGGTGGGCGCCGGCTCCCTCGCCGCCGGCTTCCTGCTCGCCCGGGACACGGTCAGCGCGGGCGACCGGCAGCGGCGGCGATACCCGCCCAGGTACCGGTCGCGCACGTGCGGAGAGCGGCGGGCGGGAGCTGGTCCCCCCTGCACCGGGAGCGCGCGGGGCTGCCCCCGAGATCCAGCCGGGGGGGGAGGTCCGGGGCGGCTCATGGGGGGCGACGGGGCGGACGCTGCCCGTCTGCGGGCGGGGGTCGCCGGGCCGCCCAGGAACCGAGTCCGCCTCGGCGTTCCGGGCGGCGGCGGGGGGGACCTTGCGGCGGAGGCTCGGCCGCTGTTGGACGGAGCTCAGGGACGACGGCCGCCGCCGTCCCCGCGCCCAAGGGCACCGGTGCCGCCGCGGCGGGGCCTCCACGCCCTCCCCGCGGGCCCGACGATCCCAACCGTTGTCACGGGGCGCGGACCCGCTGGGGCCGGGGGGCCGCGGGGCCGGGCCGCCACGGGTATCCCGCGGGACCGGCGCTGGGCGGGCGGCGAGGACGTCCCCGGGCGCATCCCCCCGCTCCGGGCTGGGCATCCCAGCACTACCGGCAGTGGCGGAGCATCGGGAGAAGCCCCTGTGCCGCCAGCCCGGGGCGGGTGGGAGCGGGGCAAGCGCTTGCCAACAGGGCTGGGATCTGGGGGGACGTCGCGGGAAGGTGGGCCAGCCGGGGTGGCCGGGGACAAGCCTCCGGCTCGACCCGGCTGCGGCAGGATCCCGGGAGAGCTGCCAGTGCCCTGGTGGGAACGGGACGCAGGAAAAAGGCTCCTTTTCCCTTCTCCTGGCGGAACAACCGGCAACTCCGTCTGCGGGAGCCGGGGTGAGGGCAGAGACGGAGGCTCCTTGCAGCCCCCGGGGCTGGCGGCAGCTCCTGGCCCGACCCCATCTGGCTGTACCAGCCTTCCCACACGCTGCCCTGGGCACAGGCTCTTCTCTGTGCAAAAGAAAAGGTTTCCTGGCAGGTCCTCGCTCTTCCATCTCAGGGACAGTTTTTAAAGGGAGGCCTGGAGGGGCCCGCAGGTGCTGAGCGGGCAGCCCCCAGCCTGCAGGAACGTTGTGGGTGAAGACAAGCCCTGAGATGTGCAGTCAGGACTCCTGGGGATGGGCACGGGGCCGAGCTGGGCCAGGCGGGTGCAGGCACGGCCATGGTCTGGTTTAGGGGTACTTTTGGGGTAATGCTGGCTCTGCAAGAGCTGCTGGCCCTATTTACCCAGCCTGTGCCTGATCCCTTAAGCCAGATAAGTGTCAGAGCTGCAGAGTGGTGCTAAGGTCCAAGCTCCAGCACAGAAGCTCTCATGTCACTCCCCCTCCAAACCACTCTTTGGCAAGGGCTGCCCTGGGGCGCCCAGCCGGGCCCCAGAAGGGTGTTATGGCTGTTCTGCTCACTCCCGCTGGCCATAGCAATGGGGAAGTGGGGCCTCCAGGCCGGGAGAGGTGGAGGCAGGTCCTGCCCAGCGCGGGGGGCCAAGGCACAAGGCAGGAGCTGCCTGAGCCTCACAGGCGACAGGGCAGGGAGGGGAGAGGGACGTGGTGGCCACCGGTCCTTCCACCTGGCACTGGCACCGTCTGCTCGGCCTGGCACGGCTCAGATGAAGGTCAGGAAAGCGAGGAGCAGGTTTTCCTCCCCGCTGCGCACCGTGGAGGAGCAGAGCGAGGAAGGCAGCATCACGTTCCTGCTCCAAACACATGCAGCTGCTGTGGTCCCTGCAGCAAAAGGCGTGCGGGGAGAGCGGCGCTGCATTGCAGGCAGAGAGCCCCGCTCCTGCTGGGGGCTGCATGCCCGGGGCTGGGACTCTGACCTGCTGGGTCGGGGCACAGGAACAAGGGGGTGGAAATGGAGCAAGTTTGCAAAATGCTGAAGGCTGGATGTTATTGTTTACTCCCTCCCAAGAGGGCTGTATTTTCGAGCTTTCTAAACAACTGCAGGGACACAGTCATCAGGTCTTCACCACGCGAGGGTGGTGAGGGAAAAACAACAGGAGCTGTGAGACCTGCTGGCTGTGGGCAAGGGCACCGGGGCCTGGGGAGGGCTGGCCTGTCCCCGCTTAACCCGAGCACACAAGTGTCCCCTCGAGCACAGAAAACACCGTCTGTGTCCCTGCTGTGGCTGGGGGCAGGGGCCAAGCTGGCCACGCTGCAGAGGTGCTGCTGTGGCAGGGTCGGTGGGCTGGGGGCAAACAGTAGGTCAGAGCATGGAAAAGAAGGACAGGGATAGGGGAAGAGACAGGCACCATCCATGGGAAGGAGGGGGCTGAGCAGAGTCTGTAGGAGGGAAAGAAATCAAGGTAGGGGATGTGTCTGGGAAGCTCTAAATGAGTTTCTTGGGAGGGTCTGTTTGGCTGGGAACAGTTTTGTGTCATGGTGACACTTGAAAAGAGCCTGGATGGAGCCCCTGGGGGGAGCCACAGCACCCCACTCTGGGGGGGAAAGCCCACCTGGGGATTTTGCTCATACAGTCTTTAAGTTAAATAATGAGAGACATTGGCAACAGCCTTGAGAGATCTGAGCAGCTCCTCATGGCTGCTTGATGGAGGCAGCGCAGTGCGAATGGGTATGCTGGGGGGCACGGGCACCCCCCGGAGGAGCTGAGGGCAGAATGTGCCCGCTGCCAGGCAGGGTCCCACAGGAGGGATGGTGCCACATTTGGATGGTGGCACTGGGACTCCCCACTAAACATCTCCACGCAGAGCCTGAGAGCCCCCCTCCCTGCACAAACACCCCGCGTGCTCCACTGTTTGCAACACCCTGCACTGCTTGCCCCACGAGCACCCGCGCCTCTGTCGAGGGGCTGCCACCAGCTGGGCACTCCCAGAGCCAGTGGTGCCAGGAGAGGTGCTGGGGGCTGTGGTAAAGAGCAGAAGGGGGATGCGGGGCTGCTGCTCCTGGAGAGGGTCTGCCCGGTCAGCAGATGGGGGAGTAATGCAGATCTCCCCCGGTGAAGCACCTCCTGGCGCCAGGGCAGGGAGGGCAGTGCCGTGCCCCACTGTTGGCAACCATCCACCTTCCGCTGACGGCACTTCCAGCCCTTGCGGGCAGGAGCCAGGGGGGAACAGTGCCTGTCGCTCGGCTGCGTGGCACTGGGAACAAAAGATGGTGCTGGAAGGGTCATCATTCAAAAAACAGTTCTGGGGACAAAAACCAAGGGGCCAAGGCAGCCCCAGTAAGGCCAAGTGCAGTGTTGACTTCATGCTGGTGGCAGAGGACACCGGGACACCCATGGTGGCTGCTGCCAAGCCCTCTGGAATGCAGCCAGGACTGCAGGGACAGCCATCTCCCCCACAGCTCTGTGGGGCACAGCACTGGGCATCCATCCCTTCATCCCTGCTGATCATGGCACCCCCCAACTTAGTTCGGGTGCTCCAGGAAGACTGCAGAGTCCTTGGGTTTGCTGGCTGTGACTTGGGGCTGTTCTTGGGGGTTACCTTCAGGTCAGGAGCTAAATCAGCATGGACCGTGCAGCCAGGGACCGGAGTCTCTCAGGGTTTTGAACCCTCTGAACACTGCAGTGAAGGTATGGGGTATCCCTAAACCTACAGCAACCTTCTGCTGGCTAGAAGTGACCTTGCCTCCCACAGCCACCTTTGCTGGCTCTCTGGACATAGTTCACTGCCCCCAGGGTGGAAAGCACATGGTGATCCTGGTGTGCCAGGCAGCACTAGCCATGTTGGAGGCTGAGTTGGAACTTGTCCATGTGTTTGATCCACAAATCCTTTTTACCAATCTGTCCCTGGGGAGAGGTGGGTCAGTAGCCGGTTGACGTCAGGGGCAGGAGCACTGGGGAAGCTGAGGCAGGCTGCGTCCCATATGCCATGGGTCCGGCTCTGGACTGGAGCACCTCAATGTGACACAGAGATGTGTGTGGGCTGGGGGAGCAGCCTCTGCCCACATGGCCTGGGACCAGTTCCTGCCTGGACCAAACGCCTCCTTGCACTGGTCCAGGCTGGAGCCAAGCGCTTCCCTACGCAGCGCAGACAATGTAAGCCCTACATCCCTTTCTTTCTGCGAAGCGCAGGAAGCCACAGGCAGTAGCCAAGCCGTAGGCGAAGGGCCAATGCACATTCCTTGGCCCACAGACGCAGGGGAGGAGGCGGCACTGGCAACAGCTCTCTGCATTGCAGCACGGGGCCCGGGCGCTGGCTGAGCCCTGGAACGGGACCTGGGAGCTGGGAGACTGCCAGGGCTCACTGCTGGGGATGGTGGCCACCTGATGCTCCCACCAACCTGGACCTGCACTAGCCCCAGCCCCTCCCACAGGGACCACACACACACAAGTGCCCCTCTTGGGAGAAGAGACAGGCGTCCCCAGGGCTGTGGGACCTCCTCTGGCCACCAGCCAGGTGGCCTGGGTTGTCAATGGCCAATCCTGTCCCACTGAGGCAAGCGGAAGCACCCTCTCCTAGCAGGAGGGATTTGGTGAAGGAGAGTGCTCTCAGGGTCCTGCCCTGACAATCCCCCTGTGTGAGCGCGGAAGAAACCCAAAGCCTGGCTAAAGTGGGAATGAGGTCAGGAGACGGCCTCCCACTAAGCTGATTAGAGGAAAGCGTCCCCCTTAATACAATAAACTGCGCCAGAGCTGTGCGGTTCCCACCAGCTGCAGATTGGGATCAACGCATCCCCTACCCCATGGCGTCTAGGGGACAGGGGGCCCAGGGGCCAGACACACTGCGTGCCCCCCACTTGCCTAACGGGCAGGCTCTGGGGCCGGGCAATGGGGCAGCAGGAACAGCCCCGGGGAGGAGAAGGGGAGTGAGACCTCCCCACTCCATGGCCCGTGCACAGGCTCCTGCAGCTGTGGCTGACGTGGCCACCGCCACTCACCTGGCAAGCTCTCCCAACCCCTGATAAGGAGCTGCACCCTAACAACAGTCCAGATTTGCTCATGGACTCTTGTCCTTGTGCCAATGTCAGCCCTCGGCTGGGCTGCTCCTTGCCCTTGCTGCGCGGTGCCGGTGACTGCCTTTGCTGCCATGAACCAGCAGAGCAGCTTCACCGCCCTCCCTGGAACTCCCCTAACCGAGGGTCTCTGTGAGGTGGGGGCATGAGCACTGGGGTCCCCTGGTCCCAAAGGACTCACCAGCCTCTCCCCCCACAGCGCCGAGTACCCTGACCTGCGGAAACACAACAACTGCATGGCCAGCCACCTGACGCCGGCCATCTACGCCAGGCTGTGTGACAAGGCAACCCCCAATGGCTGGACCTTGGACCAGTGCATCCAGACAGGTGTTGACAACCCTGGCCACCCGTTCATCAAGACCGTGGGCATGGTGGCTGGTGATGAAGAAGCATACGAGGTAAGTGGTGGCTGGAGCCCTGCCACACTCCTGAGCACCTGCAGCAACCAGAGGAGTCCTGCTGCCTGCGCTACATCCAGCAGCCTGGGATGTCACTGCCACCTCCTCCCACCCAGCCCGGGTGCTTGGAGGAACCCCTGGACCAGTCCCAATGTGTCCCTGTGGACACAGGGCTCTCTCAGAGCAGCAGTTCCTAGAGCTCTGTGACCTCCTGATCCTTGCCCGTGAGCCCCCGTGCCCAGGCAGTGTTATCCCCATGGATTCCCATCGCACTGCAGGACACGCTGTGGCCCCAGCCCCGCTCTGCGTCCCCCTGCAGACGTGGGTCTGCGCTGTGGCTGCGGGGGGGACTCTGAGGGCGCTGGGTCTGCAGTGCTGCACATCGTCTCGCTTCCTTCCAGGTGTTTGCTGATCTGTTCGACCCTGTGATTCAGGAGCGGCACAATGGGTACGACCCACGCACCATGAAGCACATCACAGACCTGGATGCCACCAAGGTGCGTGAGCTGGCCCATGGCACAGGGACAGAGCCCTGCCAGCGCCAGCACCACCCCATAAGCGCTCTGCGGCTCGTGTCTGTTCCAGATAAAGTTTGGCCACTTTGACGAGCGCTATGTGCTCTCATCCCGTGTCCGGACCGGGCGCAGCATCCGTGGGCTGAGCCTGCCGCCCGCCTGCACCCGCGCCGAGCGGCGGGAGGTGGAGAAGGTGACGGTGGATGCACTGAACGGCCTCACCGGAGACCTGGCGGGTCGGTACTACCGGCTCAGTGAGATGACGGAGAAGGAGCAGCAGCAGCTCATTGATGTAAGTTGGAGAAGCTCCTCTCCAGGAGGCTGTGTCCTCCTTTCCCAGATCCAGTGCCCTGTGGGACTGGGACCCCCTTCCCCAGCAAGGGGCACCAACAGCCTCCTGCTCCCTGGCGGGAAAAGCAGGGCCTTCTGCCCATGGGTGGGACAGCAAGCGAGCTTGCCCTGTCTGGGACAGTGGGGGTGGCAGCAGGCTGGGGCCAGTGAGACAGGGTGCCCTGGCACCTGCATCACAGCCCTGGTGAGCCCCCCTCCTCTACCTCCCTCCAGGACCACTTCCTCTTCGACAAGCCAGTGTCCCCGCTCCTGACGGCAGCAGGAATGGCCCGGGACTGGCCCGATGCCCGAGGGATCTGGTGAGGATCTGACCCAGCATCATCGGGGAGTCAGTGAGGCAGGAAGGCAAGGGACACTGCTGCTCTGTCCAGCTGCCCCAGCCCCACGAACCGCATTCCCCACAGATCCTAGCACCCCCGGGCCACATTTACCCCAGGCTCAATGGCCACATTGGGCTGGGCTTTCCCTGCTCATTCCTGACCTGGGAGCCAGCCCCTTGTGCACTGCAGTTAGCAGCCACCCACCCCGTACACAAACCAGTGTCCTCCTAAGGACTGGGGCTTGGGAGCCAGCCCTTGCTGTTGGTCCTGCTTGTGCTCACTATCCTGTGGCACCCTGTGCTGCAGGCTGCCAAAAACCCACCATTGCCTTCTCCTGCCCAGGCAATCCCCAGCGCTCCCCCGGCTCCCTGCCTGCACCCAGGCTTATCCTCCCACCACTGCATCTTACTGCTCCCTGCCAGCATCTCTGCATAGCCCTGCATCCCACGCAGCATCTCATGCACCCGCAGAGTGACAGCCTGCACACGCACTCGCCCACGCCACCCTCACCAGCACCATGTCTTTAGAGCAGCCTCACAAAAAACACCTCCACAGCACACATGGCTCCCGGCTCCAGCTGCCCCCTAACCCACCACCCTGATGTGCACCCCATGCTTCGCAGCCCCCTCCTGCTGCCCATACAGTGCAGAAGCCATGGTCCTGTCCCCAGCCCAGGCAGGGTTGGCACCACACTGGCACCGCGCTGCTCCCACCTGTGGCACTTGTCTGTGCCCATGGCACAGGAGCCAGCACCCATCACTTGCAGTGGCTCGTGAGGATGAGCCCTGGCCCATCTCCAGCAGCATCTCCTGGCTGCCTGCCTCACTGCTGGGCTCCACTCTGGCAACATGCTCCAGCCACAGGCACAGGCAGAGCACCAGGATCGCCATGCACCATGGTCACAGAGACAGAAGGGGCATGGGCAGGGCTGGCACCGGTGGCTGGGTGGGCTCTGCCAGTACAGCCAAACACTGCTCTGTCCATAGGCACAACAACGAGAAGACCTTTCTGATCTGGATCAACGAGGAGGACCACACGCGCGTCATCTCCATGGAGAAAGGTGGCAACATGAAGCGTGTCTTCGAGCGGTTCTGTCGGGGCCTGAAGGAGGTGAGCACCTGCTGACCCCCCCTGTGCCAGCCCAGTGGAGGGCAGACAGAGCTCGCAGGGCCACTGCGCCGCTGACACCTGCGCTTGGCTGGGGCTGGGCAGCACTCATGGAGTGGCCGTGCTGTGCCGGGGCTGAATGGCTGCTTGTGCCTCAACCCAGGTGGAGCGGCTGATCCAGGAGCGAGGCTGGGAGTTCATGTGGAATGAGAGGCTGGGCTACATCCTGACCTGCCCCTCCAACCTGGGCACCGGGCTGCGGGCAGGCGTCCACATCAAGCTGCCGCTGCTCAGCAAGGTATTATCAGGGCTAGTTCTGTGGGGAGCCCCACCTGTGGGGGCACAGGGAACCTGGCCATGCAGGAGGGGCAGAAACTCACTCAGGTCTCCCCAAGAAGTGTACGGTCCAGCTCACGCCTGTGTCCTTGGCCAGAGGGGTTGCGGACCCAAGTGTCAGCCTGTGTCTGCTCAGGGCTCCCTGCAGGGATGATGGGGTCCTGTGAACGGCAGGGGGGGGCTGCCGAGGGGGCAGTGGGCTGCAGAGCACTGACTCCCTTGCTGAGCACCAACACCTTCTCTGGGCACCAGGACAGCCGTTTCCCTAAGATCCTGGAGAACCTCCGGCTACAAAAGCGTGGGACAGGCGGTGTGGACACCGCAGCTTCTGGCAGTATCTTCGACATCTCCAACCTGGACCGGCTGGGGAAGTCAGAGGTGGGTGCTGGACAGAGCTGCTTTTGGAGAGGGAGGTTCTGGAGCGCATGTGCATGACAGTCCTGTGGCACCCAAACAGCTCCAGAGCCAAGTACTGGGGCCAGCACAAAGGGCTGGGGGTGGCAGCACCTCCCCTGTGCGCTGCTGGCCCCCAGGACAGCCCCTGAGTCAGGATGTGTGTGCTCCTGGTGCAGGTGGAGCTGGTGCAACTGGTGATAGACGGTGTGAACTACCTGATCGACTGCGAGCGGCGGCTGGAGAAGGGGCAGGACATCCGCATCCCCCCTGCAGTGCCGCAGTTCCGGCACTGAGCTGGACCAAGGCAGCACCAGCCCTGTGGGACCCAGTTCTCCCCATAGCTTACGCCATCTCTGTGCCCAGCATGTCACTGCGTCCTGCTACCCACAACGCGCCAGGCCAGACCCATAAACCTGTGCTGCTGTAGCCATGGCTCCATCTCCTCCTTATCCCAGCTCCCCCTGCAGAGGCACCCACCAGGGTCTGGGTTTCCTGTGCCTGCCCTGAGCAGCCCTCCCTGGGGTTTCACTGAGCCACTGCTGCCATGGGGAATGGTCTGGGGGTGGCACTGGGGCTGCTCTGCTCTGGGTGACACTGTGTAGGTAGGGGCAATTGGGGCCATGCAGGGAGAGTTGCTGCAGGCGGGCAGAGCACAGAACTGGGTGCCTATCACAAGTTTGTCACTGGGATGCTCACAGAAAGCAGTGGGGCCGGCAGAGGAGGAGAGCCCCAGTGAAGCCAGACTGGGGTCTGGCTCTGCTCCTGCTTGCAGAGAGAAAGCACTGTCAGAGCTGAGCGTGGCAGGCCTGGCACGCTGCGGGGGAGCTCACGTCCCTGGCAGCCCGTAGGAGCAAAGCAGGGCTGGGCAGAGAGAAGGCCCGGCTGCTCTCACTGTGGCCATCCTGGGCAGCCTGTGCTGGCCCGGGGTGACAGCCCACTCCTCTCCCCTGGGCACTGGAAAGGGTGCACAGCTGAGCTGGGCCACAGACCACCTGCGGGGGGAGGGCAGCCAGACGCAGCCACGGCCATGGCAAGACCCCGCACCCGCTCCCCAGCACAGCCAGGAAACATCCCTCCTCTGTCCCTCGGGCTCTGGTGGGGGAGGTTCCTACCACACTGGCCCGGACAGGGATGCCCCCTCCCCTGCCTGCAGGAGACGGTGCCACGGGTGCCCCAGCCGAGCATGCCAGCAGAGGATGCCAGGAGCTCACTGTGACCTTGGGTGCCAGGACAACAGCCATGTCTGGAGCATGAGCGCCCAGATCTGCTCGGGGACCAGCGCAGAGAGGACAATGTCGGGGAGCCCAGCGGGGGCATGGGGCACAGGGGATGGGGGGGCAGGCAGCAGCGACCCCGGGACACGGTACTGTCCCAGCCCTCCCCTGCCCGTGTCCCCATCGTCGCGGGGTTTCGGGTCCCCAGGCGTCGGCCGGGCCGAAGGCAGCGCTGGGTGCCACCCCCCCAGACTGGGGGAGAGCCACGGGTGCCAGCCGCCCCCCGGCCCCCACCGCCTCACCGGCTCGGGCGGCGGGACTGACTCCCACCGGGCTCGGATCGGGGCTGTAACCGAGGCCCCCGCCGCAGACGACGCCGGGCTATTGCGTTATTGATACCGGGGACGGGCCGCGAGCGGGGGGAACCGGGCCGCAGGGTCTGCCCGGGATGCGGGCGCTGTCCGTGTCGGGGGCAGCCCGTCTGTCCGGGCTGGCAGCGGGGACGGCCCCCGCGCCCCGTGTCCCCGGCGCAAAGGCGGCGGCCCCGGCGGGGGTGACGGGACCGGGACAGCCCCCGAGGCGGCCGGCAGCGCCCCCTGGCGGCCCCGGGACGCGCAGGGCCCGGTTGCGGCGGCGTGGAGTAACGAGAGACGCGGGGGGCGGGCGGGCGGTGCCGGTTTAACGGGCGGCGGCAGGGAGCTCTCCCCGGGTGGTGGGGCCGAGGCGGGTCTGTCGGGGTCGGGCAGGACGAGCCCCGCCACCCCGATACCGACGCCTGCGGTCCATGAGACTTGCCGGCTGTCGGCGGCTGGAGCTGGGAGCGCTCCCGGCAGGAACGGAGGTTCCTCTGCCCGGCTCCGGGCTCGGTAACCCCCGGCGGGAGGGACCGTGATCCCCCTGGGGCCGAGCTGGGCCAAACTCAGCCCAGCAGATCTGCTTTGTGTCTCGGAGGGGAGCGGGGGAGCATCGTCAGACATGTCCGGGGCAGGGCTGGGCTGCGCCCCCCGACCCCGGCTTGTCACCCGGGGAGAAGCTCTCCGGTTCGTGCTCCTCCTGTGCAGACCCAGCGTGTCCACACCCGGCGGAGGGACCGCTCGGGCTCCCGAGGCTTCTCCAGGGTCCCTGCGGTGCGAGGGCGGGAGGGGCATCACAAGCGGGGCAGCCCTGTCCGTGATGGTGCTTGGGCAAAAAAGACCCTGTGAGCCATCTGCGGGGGGCTGCAGGAGAAGGCTGACGGCTGGCCCGGGCTCAGCACTCGCCCACGATGGCCACTATGGTGTTCTTGAAGAGAAAGGGCGCGACCAGCACCCCAAAAGATGATGTAGGTTCTGCTGATGAACTTGCTCAAACTCGGGACCTCCCGAGCTTCCTGCAGCAGGTTAAACCGTGTGAAGAGACGGAAGACGATCGTCTCGGCATCGGCAAGGCTGCAGGACGACAAGGGCTCTGTCACGCGTGTCCTCGGTGTGCTCCCACCCGAGATGAGGCAGGGTGAAGGAGCAGCACTCGCTGACGAAAGCCTGACGTGTTGGTGGCTGTGGGTGAGCGTGACTGAGCATATCTTTATCAGAACAAATTAGTTTATGGTACTGCTAGATATCAGTATTTCTCAACTCATAAATCAAAGAGTAGCATATGTACTATTACTTAGTAAGTTTATTTAAAAAAACTCCAACAACAACTTCTAATAGTCGAATTTTTATCTCCTGTTTAGAAAATAAGGCCCTTCTTTATGGTTTGGACACTTGATTTAGGTCAGTAGTTAGCCCTGCAGAGCATCAATATTGCAAATTCAGGGGTGGGGAGCAGAGTTCATTCTTTAAAAGGAACGACATTAGCATGTCCTTGTCTTCGTGTTATTTTCAGTTCTAAACGGAATGAAGTCTTTTTTGTTTCCTCAGTGTTCAGCAGCAGTGGTGTTAGAGTCCAATATATAAAACAGGGCCAATAAATCTGCACTGAGGTACATGAGCCTCAGAGCTCTTTTTCATTGAAGACAAGTGGAGAGTGGGGAGGAAGAACAGAGTTGGTTTGCATTTTACTTCAAACAGGGATAATTTCAGTAGTTTATACCTGAACTTCTTAGACCTGGCTTGCTAGGTCATTAGTTAGCTAAAAATTGTGGAGTATTTTAACTCATCTTGTTGGAATAGTCCATACACCTGAATGAGAGAGAATTTCAGTGATTAGTCATTTCTGCTGGTTTTTAGATGACTTTAGTATTGTCTAATGCCAGCAATGAACAGTAGCTCCAGGTATTTCACCCACTGACTTAAAACAATTGTGCTGTTGTCATGAGCAGCAATTAATCACTTTATCTTTGGACTGTGTCACAGCAACTGAAAGTCATAGAGCCAAATTCTATAAGGTTATGGAATATATATTCCAATTGGTATTTGCATCTCTGGTTATTAGGCAGCCTGCAGAAGAGTGAGATGGTGCTGTAAAATATATTTTCAGTTAAAAATAGATTCTCATGAGTTAACTGAGCTGTCTTATAGGTCACAATATAAAGGTTTTGCCATTACTTCATCACCTTCTGCCTGGAGCATGTTGAAAATGGAGTTGCCTCTGACACGAACTAAAATGACATAGCTTTTATCGGTCAGTGAGAGCTGACTCTGACGTTGTTTGAAGTACCAGAAGTGACCAAATATAACGTTAAACCAAGTGCCTGAGACAAAATCACAGCAAAACCACACACGGAGTTCAGGAAAGGTTTTGTGTGTCCGAGTGAAAAGGATTTGGCTCCCCCTTCTTGTGCTGCCTCCGGCTGGTGCTCACCGCGCTTTGCCGGGGGCGGCACCGGGAAATGCCGCAGATTCGTGAATTGTTTAAGACGGGGCACCATCTAGTGGCAGTTTTTAAAAAAGCTGCTCAATCATATAGTAAAAGCAAATAGTAACTTTCTCTTTCAAATTCCTGCTGCGCGTACAGATAAAAGCAAGGAGCTTTTGTTACAGCGCGTGTAAAAGCATCTTCTTCCCCTGGGGAACCCCGCGTTATACTCCTCCTCGCCAGGCGCTTACACCTTTCTTGCAGGCAACATAACTCTTAGTTTTATCTTCTTACGCAAGATGCTCTGAGTTGTAGAAGTTAGATTTTCAGAGAAGAACAAAGAAAATTATCTTGTTGTAAACCAAAAATAGCCTGTGCACGAAATATTATTAATTCTTCAAGGGGTCAACTGTTTTTTCTCTTTAACCATCTGACTGTAAGGGAAGCTGGGTTAGTTTGCTGAAGGGTACCACTACCCACAGCGCAGAAAGAGCAGGGAAAGTGGCATTGCAGGTGTTTCCCATGTGAAATTGCTGGTGCCTTTCCTCTGCTCTGGAGAGACCCCAGTGTTCTCACCCCACCCCTGAGGTGACACAGGCCTCTCCCCCAGGCAAACACAAAGTTGTTGGCTTGTTACAGAACAGTACGATCCTGAAGCCATCCAAAGGGGCAGAGCATCCTTCTGCTTCCCTTTCTTCAGCTTCGTGGATGTCCTTGACATCATTCTGATCACCCCTTCCCAAAGCTCTCGTGGCTGCTCCTGCTGAGCATGGAATGTCCTGGATGTGGTTCCTACTGATCAAAACCAGCTCTTGCCAACATGGATTTCCCTCTCTGTTAAATGCCTGTTCTTTTCCTCGTCTGCAGTGCTGTTTGCTGCCCAACTGCTGCTCTTGCTTAAGTGGTGTTTGCATGTGGTCCTGCGAAGGGCTGGGTAGGTATGAGTTGATGGTCCCCACCCAGTTGTCTGCGTATGAATAATTTTCTTCCTAAACAAAAGGGAGGAAACTCAAATTGAGCTCACGCAATAATATTGAAGGGACATTTTACTCTGTTGTCACTTTTTGCATTACCGGAGGCTGTTACTCCACAGCGGGGGTCTGGAAGGTGCCTGGAAGCATCTTCTTCCTTACC
>BJBW01004683.1:829-12462 GCA_004320125.1 Scolopax mira | reverse complement strand
AAGGAAGGATGAGAACAGCCTCGCTCTGTCCACTGAGCAAGCCTTACTCCTAAGTAAGCACCAGGCACTTCCCATCCCTTTAACCCACGTTCATGCAGAAGAGACGACCTTCCAAATACGGTTATCTGTGTTTGGCAAGGTTTCCCCACATTAGATTCCCTCAGATTTCTTACCCTATACTTTAAGGTTATTGCGAGCTTCCTCTCTTCTTGCTGTTTTCATGCACTGCTGGGAACGAAAACAAGGCTCACACAAAGTTGGGAGCTTGGTTTCATCACAATTCTTTTAGATCCCCTTCTCTCAAATTACAGACTGCAGTCTGTAAAGAGGGGAAAAGAAGTCACTCTTTCATTTTGCCAGTTGTCTTAGACCACACGTCTCATGAGCAAATAACATCTTAGTAAAAACCACGTTCCTAGATTCACAGGATAAAAGAGATGGGAAGAGGACACCAGCTAGTCTAATGCCCCCCTCCACTAGGGCCAGTCTAGTTGGAACAGAGGGCTCAGGGGCCCTGTTCAGGTGAGTTCCCAATTTCTCCCCCGACAGGGGGGAGATTCGACAAACTGCCCTGGAAACCTTTCCCACTTTGTGAGCATCCTTGCTTCTAGGCCTGTCCCTGTCCACCTCTAAGAAGGGTCTGGCTTTCTCTTCTCTACCGTTTACTCTAATACCTAGAGGTCACAGAGTGAGAAAGGCCCCTTCAGGTGTGAATTTGTGCTATTTTCCATTAAACCTTCAGGCGAAGGGCTTAACTCTTTCCAGGGGGGCTTTTCTCTCTTCACTAATAACAGAGCGATCCTAGATGCTGCCCTGAATTCTTTCAACCAAGTTTTTGCTGTGGAGGAATGCAGCAAAAGAGGCGTGCTCTGCACCCTTTATGGCTCTGAGGAGAGACTCAGTAGGCACCTGTAGGGGTCTTTTAGTTTCTGTAGGAACCTAAAGACTTTGCAGGAGTTTGTAGGGCTCTGTGAGGGTCTGCAGGAGTCTTTTGGGGTCTGCAGAGCTCTGCAGGTGTCTCTAGGTGTCTGGAGGGCTTTGTATGCTTTAGATGGGTTCTCTAGGGGTCTGCAGGGGTCTGTTGGAGATTCTTATGCAAGAAAAGAAGTGCCCATTGGGCACGATGCCAATGAGGGCAGGTGTTTCAGTCCAAACTAGGGGGTGTCTGAGGCGCCTGCCATGCCCCTTGAGCTCAAAGAACAAGAAGAACATCAAGACCTGAGGAAAGTCTACAACACAGGAAACAGATGCATGGAAATGAAAACCCATGCAGAAAAAAAACACTCGGAAGAAAAAAATTAGCGTGGAAGAAAAACTCACGTGGAATTGGACTCGTAATGCCCCCAGAAGCTGCAGATCCCCGAGGCCTCAGCATATTTCTGACCCCAGAAAAGCCCCAGAGCAGAGCTCCTCTCTGCTTGGGACACACACCGCAGCAGACCATAAAGACACCAATACACAGTTAAGTTCTACTTGCAACACCATTGGCAATTTATTAACCTGTCAGTCATTCTGACAATGATATGTGAGTGCCTTACTGCACCGCAGCCTGAGCAGAGGTGTCTGCCCAGGAACCCAGGCTGTGTCCTGACACTCACCACCTCAGTGCTTTCTGCTTCACTTTCCCCTTATTCAAAGTGAGAGCGATGCTGGTGATTTTACCTGTGAGGCTCTGGGAAGCCACATGCCACCAGCTGGGGGACAGAATGGTAAGAGAATTTGAGGGACACGCTCCTCTTACCCATCTTTCTGGGGGAGGACAATGCCCTTCCCCTCCCAGCACTTCAAAGGCAGTTGCTGGCATCTGCAGCACAGAGGCCCCCTCAGCAGTGCACCCTGTCACAATGCTGGGCTCAGGGGAGGCCCCGAATCCCACATTCTTGCCACGAGGGACAGCACAAGGGGAAGATAAAGGCAGCCTTGCTCTACCCAGGATGAGAAAGTCTGTCTAGATGCGTAATACAACACAGCTTTCTCTTTTCAGATCACCAAACTGGTCTGAAAAGGCACTTCACTCATCCTGTGAGGGAGGATACACCCAGGAAAAACCTTTAGAAGTGGATTTTCAGTACAGGTTCACCAGAAAGCAGAGACTCTGCAGCATCATGACAGCCCATCTCCCTGGCAGAGGCAGATGCACAGCGGTGCACATGTTAAGATCAGCACTGAGATATCCTATGCAGGAAACACCCCCGTGGCCCCACGGAGCAGCTGTTACCCAAGAGAAATTAGAGGCCGTGGCATCTGCCATGGCCCAGGTTCAAGCAGACAAGACCTCCTGCATGATCTTCCCTGCTCCAGCCAAGGACCTGGATTGCAGCTGCCCAGCAAGAGGGCTGCTGGGATGCAGCCGGCAGAAACGTCCCAGTGTCCAAATGGGGAAGACATTGCGGTACGCAGTGTAACTGATGGCACACGACTTGTTGAATACCCCAGCAATATTCTCCTGAGAGAGACAGAGAGCAAGATGGTATGGGTGATAGGGGGCCACAGTGTGTCTAGGATGTGGTGCTAAGCTCATTGACTTCCTGAAGTCCCCCACCAAAAGCCACATACAACTTCCATTCCAGGTAAGGGAAAGCCCGCTCCTGCAACGGCTGCACAGTGCCCAGGACACGTGCAACACCAGGGAACCCCTTGGAAATACTAGAGGAAAGACGTACCTGAGGCCAGTCCCCGTTGGGTAGCTGCTTATTAATCAACACTTTGATGCCCCTTTCCAGTACATCAATGTCAGGGTGCCTGCAAAGCACGAGGGAGATGTGAACACTCTTATGCAAACCCCCATCCACATGGTTAGGGAACTGAACAACCTCCTGGCTGCCCCCGAGCTTGTTCCAGGCACAGTGGGTGCTTTGGACGTTTTCCCAGCCCGGAGGGCTGTGACTGTGACCCAGGCCTTTGCTTTGCACTGGCTCTCCCTCACCTGGCATTATGAGCCTTGCTGACACCGCACAGGCCAGTCCCTCATTGCAGGAGGCTTTGACCAACAAGGTCACAAACAAACATGGCATGGTCCATACCAGCCAGGCCCAGGGCCTGGGCCACCCCTGACACGCAACCCAGCCTGCGCTTCCCATCTCGCTGAGCTCTCTGGGCCAGGTGGTGCCTGAAGAGGTGGGGACTGCTCCTACCTGACAGCCATGAGCCCCAGCAGTGCCCAGCACGTGTTGTGGATCTGTGACACGGCACTCTGCACGTACGTGCGTTGCTCACACGACTCGAAGTCCTCTCCCCAGCCGCCATCTGCCATCTGCTTGGAGAGGAGGAACCGGCAGGCCCGGTCCACCTCTCGGCACGCAGCCCTGAAAGGATGGGCAGAGAATCACACAGGGCACACAGTTCATATTTCCCAGCTGCAAACAGGAGGTGTGCTCTACCCTGCCCATGCCCAGGACTGCTCTGAGAGACTGAGGCTCAGGCAGTGAGCACCCTGGTCGTATTGCAGGCACAGAATTTGGGAGGGTCATTACATGGGGCAGGAGACCCCATGTGCAGCCAGGGCATCTACCCAGCCCCACCACAGAATCTTGCCTCAGCCCAGGAGGGGGTAGGGAGGGGCAGGGGAACCAGACAGCCCCTTCTCACCCGTCCTGATAGGTGTGCTGCATGCTGGCGAATGCCTCCAGACCAAACCAGGTGCCGTAGGTGAAACAAACCCCCCAGCTCCTAGGAGGAAGGGGAAAACAGCACTGTCAGGGGTGCAAGGCCCCAGGTGGAGGCAGGCTGTGACACGGATGCGTTCACAGCAAGAGCAGAGCCAGACACGGAGCTGCAGCCTGCCTTCTCCTATGGTGCAACCATGCACATGTCCTCCCAGCTCACTCGGGGTCAGCACCCTCTCTAGGGCCAGAGAAGCTGGAGCCACCCTAGCCCCCACGGGTTGCCTGGGTCTTGTGCAATGCATGATGTGCCTGCTCCACCTGGGCTAGAGGGAGATAAAAGAAGAGCAAAGCACAGGAACTAGAGAAGGATCCTGTCAGCCAGGAATGCTCGCCATGTCCCTCTCAGACTGGGCAGCCAGGGGAGAACGGCACCAGGAGCACTGCTTACCCTTCCCATGATCCATCAGCTCGCTGCTTCTTGCGACAGAAGTCCAGGCCCTTCTGTAGAGTCTCCCTGGTCAGGAAAAAGGCACCCACTTCTAAAGCAGCTCAAACTCAGAGGCATCCATCAGTCCCTTTGGTGGGTTAGAGGCTCAAGAGGCAAAAGCATGAAGACAGGTAGCCATGTTGTTCAAGATCTCGGAGTTAAATCATGCACCAGTTGAGTGCTTTTCTGCCTCACATCAGCATGTGAGACCCAAGCAGAAGACCCAACCTACAACTGGCTGCAAGATCAAGGCAACTGCTAAGTCAAGAGGCAGGCAGATCTCCACCAGTTTCCCCCAGCCTGATCCCAAACAGCCTATGCCCTGCTTCTTGAAAGAGGCCCCAGTCTCATGCAGGCGGCTCTGGTTTGGAGAAGTCACCAGCACCCCAGCTGTGCACACACCAAGGGCCACTGCAGGGGCTACTCCATGCCAACACAGAGGTTCAGGCAAGATCCCTGACAAGGTTCAGCAAGGGTTGTGCTAACAGAAGCCGTGGCAGGCAGCACGGGACGTTGCATCCTGCTTTCTCCCCTACCCAACCCTCATCCCAGTGCCTCACCTTATCTCTGGGGCTCTGTGCTCAGGGAACTCATCATGGAAGTGTTTCAGTGCCTGCATGACAGCTGACGTGCACTCCACATAGGTGTAGTCAATCATGATGTCACCTGCCAGCAGTTGAAGGATATTGTTGCAACAGCCCCTCTGCTGAGGAGCCTCTGAGCCAACCTCCCCCTGGGACCCAGGGCACACTTATCCCAAGGAGGGACCTGGGGCAAAGCCAGTGGGCATGGCGAGGCCAGTTCACAGGGGATGGGATAACCAGCCTGACACAGCTCTCCTTACCAAACACCTCTGAAGGGTTCAGCAGCTCCAATAAGTGTCCTCCTCGCTTGGTTTCATACGTGGCAAAGCCTCCATCTGAGTTCCTCATGCTCAGCAACTGCCCAAACAAGCAGAGAAAGTAGTTTGGACTGGCAACCTATGGGCAATGCCACCCATCTGGCTTCAAGCCAAGTGTGAGGACAAAGTGAGAGCCAGAAGTCCATGGGGTTGGCAGACAACCCAGGTTCTACACCACATTCACAGGCTGGCCTGATCTGGACCATCACATCACGTCACACACGTAGCTCCGTATCGCAGTAAATATGGTGTTGCTGTACCAGGCCACGGGCCTTCTACTACCTTAGTAATACCAGCTCTAACAAAACATCAGGGCTTGACTCCTATTATTTTAGCTCAGTTTAGCTGTTCCCATTTCCCTTGGCCCTGATTTTTGCAGCACTTACCACATTCACGGCATCAAAAAGGCGCTCAGGGGGAACAAGCTTGGCTATGAAGGGGCACCTCTCCTGCAGCAGCGTAGTTGACTTCAGCCCCTCTGCTGTGCAATCTGCCACGATCCAGACACAGTCTCGGGTGCTGAAGGGGAAGTCACCCTGGAAAGAGTTCAGGAGGGGTCAGCACCTTCCCCTCATCTGTTCCGTTCTTGTCAGGGAGGAGGTGCTACCCCTCATTCCCATCCCCTCTGTCCAAATCCCAGCCCCATTTATGCATTCTTCAGAGACCACTTCAGCCATTGTACCTTGTTCATATGACGATAATATTTCTGGTAGTCAGGTGGGTTCTCTGGAATCTGCAGGAGACAAGCAACAAGTGAGGAGAGGCTGGAGGTGCTGGACTCCAGGACCATGGGTTGAAACCATCGTAGATACAGAATGGTGTGGGACTGAGCACCACCTGTCTTTCACTGAGGGAGGCAGACAGGGAGAGAGATCAGCTCTGGAAGCGAGTGCTGAAGTGAAATCACATTTTGGGCTGGTTTCAGCAAGTGTTGCTGCACTTCTCTTTAGGAGTTTTCTTGCCAGGGAGCCCTCTGCTTTCAATGCTCTCATTGGCAGCACAATGAGCGCTGATGGTGACCCCCACCTTGAGCCACTGGCCTGGCCAGCAGGAGCTAGCAGTCGCTAGCCAGGCAGTCACTAGCCAAGGAGTCTAGGTTTCCCATAAGGGTGCCTCAAATGTGTATTTGAGTATGATGAAAGGCAAAGAAGCCCAAACTCTCACTTTTACAGTCTCTTTTATCCTAGGTGCCCACCCTTCTTCCCTGGGATTGGCCAATGCCCTCTCCCAGCAATAGGGAGCAGAAAACAGGAGGCTGTCCCTAGGACTTTGCTAGTCCAGCCCTTCAGAAGAGCTCTTCATAAGGCAACAGATGCATCCAACAGGGCTCAGAAGCAGCCAGGTCTACTAAGCCAATGTGTGAGAGACACCACCAAGTGGCTCTGCTCACCTGGGTGAACCGGAGGAACTCGTAGGCTTTTTGGAGGCAGGCTGTGAATTCAGGCATCTTCTGGGCTCCCGCCTAGAAACAGAAGTGAACAGTTAGCAGTCAGCAAGGAGTTGTGGCCACCAAACATAACTCTCAAGAAGAAGATGATGTGCTGGGAACTTGCTGACCTAGGTGCCATTAATGTCTGGCCCTTCATATAGCCCTTTCTATAGGTTTGCATTCATACTTCATTTCCTGTTTCCATTCCAAACTGAACCAACAAGTGTTGCCAGCATCAACGAGAGAGATATTTGCATGACCATGTTAGGGGCTTACCAGGGCAATCACATGACTCTTCAAAATGCCCATCACAGCTATCTGTTCCCCAAAGCAGGAAAGCAGGAGACCTGCACACTGTCCCTGCCAAATAGCAATATCTGGGGCCAAGTACAGCAAGGAGGAAGGGACAGGGTTTTGCAAGAAGACTGCAGCAACTGGGAAGTCTAACCTGACCCACTCAGCTGGCACTGTGGGGTCCTGTGTCAAAAACAGCTGGCAAAGATGGGCTGTAACAGCTGTGCCAGACACCCTGCCTACCATGGCTGAGGTGGGCTCTGAGAAGACATGTGTTTGCCTGGCTCAGTCAGGCAAGAATTGGCATAGCAGAGGTCTGAGGTCACAGTAGGAGCTGCTGGTATTCAGGGATGCACCAGGAGAGACCATTTTCCTAAGGCAGCACGTAGCATTGAGAAACACAATACCTCCAAGAAGGCTTGGATGGCAAAGGCAGTGTCCCAGAGCTGGGATCCATTTGTGCCCTGGAAGAGAGAAAGCAGATAGTGAGGGGCAGGTGCTGACAGCAGCCTGACATACCTGTGGGGTCTATGGGACAGCATATCCTTCCTGCATTATCCCTACTACCTTCCTCTGCCCTGTGTCTGTTTTACATCACTCAGCATCGTGGCCGATGTGCTGGCATAGAGGGGACAGAGGTAGCAGCTCAGGGAGAGAAAGGCAATAGGACAGCTGCTTCAGCCTGCTCTCTGCACAGCCAAGACAGAATAGTGGCTAGAGATAGGGAGCAGGGGAACACAGTAACTATGAGGGAAGCATAGCTCAGTCCACATGCAGTATAAGGGGCCTGTGGGGATGAAGGGGATGGAGGCCTAGATCTGCCCCCTCAGCTCACAGCCACAGAGAGCCAAACTAGTAGGACAGACATTACTCAGTCCCGGCACAGCCAGGGAGTGGCAGTGAGACAGACAAGGCCACCAGGCACCAAAGGAGAGATGCCAGGAGCTCAGCCCCAGGGTGAACAAACTATCCCATTATTCCATGGACTTCCCCAGCATCCCAGGGTCCCTCTCAGTCACAGCTGAACTCCTACAGCACTTCACCTGCATCTTCATGCCGTCAAGGCCCAGCCTGTGGGAAGAGAGAGCACAGTGCTGCAGGCAGGCACGGCGAGAGCGCCAGGAAGCGGGCTGAGAGCTATGGCATGCTCAGACCACAGAAATCAGAGCCCTATGCTGTGCCAGGTGCCTCACACCCAGCCCTTACCAGAGATAGTCAGAGATCCTGGAAACATGCTCCTGAAAAGCTGGGGAGTCCTTCCCATCCACGAACCAGCGAACCAGCATGTTGATGGTCTTGGAAATCTGCAGAGAGCAGTGCTGTCACTGGTCTGGACACAGCTTCTTCCACCCCAAGAGACAGATATCCTTCCCACCCAGCACAAAGCCATCTAGTGGTCTCCTTCTGTGGCATGACTTGGCATAGCTGAATTAGTGGGGCAAGTGCCGTGAGATTACTCCAGAGTTTCCCCTCAGATCATTTCCCTGAACACATGGAGAAGGACCCCCTCACTAGGGCCACAGCTGTCCCCATGCCCTCTGCATCTTTTGTGCCCTCTTAGCATTAAGCTCTTGAGCATTAGGAGCAGCAGGAGTTATGCCTGACAAGATCTGGTGATTATGGTTACATACCACAATTGCAAAGGGCTGGGGGGAGGCAAAAGCTGGTCCCTAAAGAGCAAAGGGCACCATTTTTAAAGGATTGACAGTAACTGTCCTACCGGCCCAATACTGATGCACTTAGTAAATCTGTCATCAGCTTTGATGTGGTCGTACAGCTCTGTGATGGCTCGCTGCCGCAGGTGGGTGCTGTGGTGGGCTTCATACACATTCATAATGGCTACAGGAGAAGAATGGGACATGCAATGAAAAACCCACCCCACGCTGTGACAGGCTGCACCACAGCTCACGTGACAATCAGTCAAGGACAGCATGGGACCTGCTGTGCCCCAGAGTGGCCCAAGGACCAGGACACAAGGCCTTGCTGCTGTCAGGGAGGGAGAAACCCAAGGATCATGCAAGCCATGTTTCCATCACAACTCCTGGGTAGAATCTAAAGAGCCCCCACAGTACAAGGCATCTTCAGTTCCACCACCACCAGCTCACATGTGAAAGGCCCCTGTACCCCAGACAACGCTGCACTCACCATAGGCAATGCCCAGCAGCCAGCTGTGCGGGGTGTACACATCACAGGCAGCCACGTTGTTTCTCTGGGCTGGCCAGTCTATGCTGGCATAGTCTTCCACGTACAGTTCCTGGCACAAGACAACGAAGGGCATCAGTCTGGCAAGCTGGCAGCAAGCCCCCAGAGGCAGCTTACTGCTGGAACTCAGCTCCCCCGTCTGGACAGAGAGACCGTGCTGGTACGAGAACTGTCACTTCACAAGCCAGAGGCTGGCCCACAAGGACGTGGCTGGTGGTCAGGCAGCCTTGTTGGGGAGCCCCACCAGGGTCAGCTCTTTACCTGCCGCAAGCTCCGAATGAGCTCATCCTCTTCTGCTGACAGACGTCTGGCGTAACAGTAGCTCATGGGGAGGTAAACCTGGCGGCAGTGGCACCACAGCCGGGACGGGTGGGCTGGGAACCATGTAGGGAGCAGCCTGTTCACAACAGAGAAGGTGCAACTGTGAGGAACAAGGATGGCTAAAGGCAGCACGGAGAGACAATATGCTGACAGGGGGATGCTGGGAGCAGGGCATGCCTTCCTCTATTCCCTCTACTAGGCCTGCTGTTGCTGGTACAGCTGCAGAATCAAAAAAGGGAAGATTTGTTTGAAGATAAAGCACCAACAGCCCTTGGTACTGTGCAGCCACTGGTTTCCCCCAGGGAAAATGTCATACGCTTTCTGACAGCCAGTGGTGCTTTGAGTAACTAGAAAGGGTACAAGTGAGGGTTAGAGCTGGCAGCCCTCCATGTGTCTGTCCTGTCCTGCTAAGGCCCAATTTCTGTCTGGCCACAAGAGCAGAAGACACTGGTGTCAGTCAGGGAGCACACAGATGTATCAGGTAAAGCTAACAGGGAGGAGTTGTGCCATCTCCCTTTGGTGCAGCGTTCACTGCTACCCACCCACTGGCTGGCCTCCCAGGTGACAATAGCCTGAGCACCACCAGTTCCAGGCCATAGCTGGAGTTATCACAGCAAACACCAGGGCCTGGGACAGCTCTGGGTCCAGGCTAGTGGAAAGACTGACAACATCCCTACCTTTACATTGAGGATGGCACATACCACATTTCTGGGAGAAGTGTGTTCATTCCCTCCCAGCTGTAAACGTTCAAAACAGCCAGCCAAAACTTCCCCCAGGAAGGGATTCCCACAGCACCTCCTGCAGAGAGCAGTATCAGTTGTCAGGTTTAACACAACCAGGCCAGCTCCCCGCTTTCTTCCCCACTTCCCAAGCAGGATCCACTTCTCCTGTTTGGGAGCATGCTACTCAGCCTGGGACACGTGTCCCGAAAAAGGGCAAGCAAGCAATGGTACAAAAGCATAACACACTTTCCCATCATTAAATGAAAATGCAGGTGGCATCAAGAGCAAGCAAGAGCAACAGTTCCTCTGCTGTCAGCCCCCCATGTTCCACACAGCCCTCGGGTTTGGCCAGACCTCTCTCACCAGCACCCCAGTCCCACAGCTGCTGTGCTGGGTGCAACCGAGCTGACCTTTGCTGTGCAGGTTGACACGAGCCCGCACAATATCAGGGTCATCTGGTCCCAGCCCCAGGATCCTGAGGGCTATATAGTTGAGTGCTGTGCCAAACACCGTTGATTTGTCTTCCACATGCCTGTTACAGGTATACACAGAGACAGCGTAGCCATTAGCCAGCTACTAGCATTAGACAAACACAACCTACTGCAGGGCTGTCTTTCCTGTGGTGGAGTGGGATGCCCCGGGGTGACTGTGGAAAAGGGGAGACCCAACTAACCCAGGGAGAAACATTGCTCTGGACTACCCTGTCACACATGGTGCTTTGGGATAAAGTACCACAGAGGAGATGCAGTCAGACTTGATGCTCCAGCCATCTCTGTGGCAAAAGGGCTACACAAGCAAGTCCAACCACCCAGAGGTATCACAGTTGCAAAGTCCCACTCCCCAGGCCTAGGCAGATTTGACAGTAGCTTCAAGTGCTAGACCTTGGAGGTATCATCACTAAAAGAAGCATCTTTACTACTCACAAGCCCCAGCCTCCATCCGGGAGCTGCACAGAGCGCAGGTAACGCACCATCTCTTTCCGAAACCCCTCTGGCAGCTGGATCTTTGCGGTGTGGCACGTGATGAGAAGCCCTGGCAGATCAGACAGGCCGGCTCTTACGCAAAGCCAAACACAAGGCATGCACCCCTCTTGCGGGGAAGGCACCCCACAAGGCCTACCTGGCAGGAGGAAGAGGGGCCCGCCGTAGTCACCCGCCCAGTGCCCGTCCTCAGCCTGCAAGGTGGCGTAGAACCGCATACCCTCGCGGGCAGCCTCCCGGGCCGTCTCGGCCGGCAGCAAAGGTCCCAGCGCCTTGCCCTGCAGGGTGGCCGCACCTCAGCCGGGGTTGCCACTCGGCCCGGTCCCCGCTGCCCGCCCAGTCCCGACCCGGCCCCTCGCCCCGCACCGTGTCCAAGCCGAGGCTGTGCTCCTCCAGCGCCGTCTGCGCCCGTCGCTCGCTCTCCACCTCGCCGCCGTCACCATTGCCTAGGTAGCGCCAGCACTGCCGGCCGCCCTCGCAGCGCAACCGCCAGGCAGGGAGCGCTGTGGCCGCCGCCGAACGCCGCGGGCCGCCGCGCCGCCGCACCGCCCTGCCGGACAGGGGCACCGTTAGCTGCGGCCGCCGCTCCTGCTCTGCCCCGCCCCACCGGCTCCCGTACGCCGGGACACACCGGCACCCACCCGCCATCCGCCGCCATCGCCGTCCCCAGCATCGCCGGATGGCGACCGCAC
>BJBW01004682.1:0-40545 GCA_004320125.1 Scolopax mira | reverse complement strand
TCTCTTTTCCTTAAGGGGGGGGAGGGAGGGGCCATCTGGTTGGTCGATTTGGTCAAAACCACGACAATCCAGCACTATAGGGCTACTCTGAGCATTCGCTTGAAACAGAATGGAGCATTATCGAATAATTATGCTTATGAGTAGTTCTGCCGTGAATGAGTGAATGTAATAATCATCGTGAAAGCAGATGCTGATATTTACATGTATTTAAAGTAAATTTCTTTGATCA
Organism: Scolopax mira; assembly: GCA_004320125.1. Lineage (NCBI taxonomy): Eukaryota > Metazoa > Chordata > Aves > Charadriiformes > Scolopacidae > Scolopax > Scolopax mira. Next base: position 40,316 of record BJBW01004682.1, on the reverse strand, counting down.
TAAAAGATGATGTATTGTAGTATATAATCTTAATTTAGAGATAATTACAGAATAGTGTACTCCCAGATAACAGACACATGACTTTCACCAACTAATCTTGTCAGCAGATTGAGTGATCAACTTCCTCTTTGACTTCAATTTGGCTCAGGCCAATGGCAGCTTAAACTTGGCTTTGTACGGGATGACAACACTGTACAGAAACCTGCTGTAGTGTTTAAAATGGTTCTTTGAACTGATAAATTTTTTCCTTTTTGGCTGAAAATTATTGTTCTTGTCTGCTGGGAAATGAAATTAAACCATAGTTCATTTCACAGATTTCAATGAGCTTCAGTAACTCCTTCTCAGGACTGATACAGATGGATTTGAACCATTCACCTCAAAGCAAGAAGATCTCCATTCTCTTTATCTTCTCAACTGATCAGTGTACTCAAGTATCACTTTGATTCTCTACAAATTTATAGATGTTAGAGCTCCTATTTAAATGTGCTTCAAAACAGAAGTAAAAACTATAAGCTTCTTTGTCTATTGACAAATATTTTTAAAATGTTTTCCTATTTTAACACTTCACCTCTATTACCTGATACAACATTTTATTTCAAGAAATGAGGTAATAGGAGAGAAAGAGAGGCTTCATATTTCAGTGACTTAGCTTTTCAGAAGTGGCCTCTAAAGGCATCTGAGAAAGTGAGATATGAACTATATGATACGTGCCATTTATTCACAAACTGTATTTACTGTTTCTGTTACCATTTGAGCTTACACAGTGGTCAGCTAGATGAGATTTTAATCCAATGAAGTGGTGAAATCAGTAGTTACGTCTTCAGTAAAAGTGTAAAAATTGTAAAAAAACAGTGTAGAAAGGAGCTCCTCGGTCAACCACAGGATCATGTTTATTTCCCTCTCATATTACTCTTCTGCAAGCCCTAGCCTGCATATGAAGTAAAGCAAATACATTGGTAATTCAGAACCAGAGCTCTTGACCTCTCATGGTCAAGGCTTCCATGGAAGTGGTCTTATTCCAAATAAGCGTGGCAGAATCTGCTCCTATTTTTTTGCTGTGCAGCGCTGGTACATGTTAAACAAAAGGTTAAACAAGCTTGTTTCAGTATTGCCTCAATCCTATTTCTGCTGTAAGCACATTTTGTATTATTGCTTAGAAACCCAAAGAGTTTCCTTTTTCTGGTGAACATTCTTGTCTGAAAAGTGAGTTACTCAGCAGATACAATTCCATTCAGGTTATACTGGTTGAAACCACAATACGGGGTCTGACACATTTTCTAGAATCTCCACGCTCGATCATAGACTACAGCAGCTGTACATTCTAGCACTACTTATCTTCCAAAATCTTATTATTTGCTAGATTGGTTTGTAAGATCATTCAAGAGTGATGAGAAAATCAAGCAGTACTGGTAGCTGTAGTCATGCCTTGGTTGAATCTGTCTGTCACTCATTACTCCCTATTCAATGCAGTGTGGGTGAGCTGCTTGTTTTCTAGTGTTCATATGTTCTCTATATCCAGATCTCCTTTGAGTCTGCATATCCAGAGTCTCTTACCATCTGTTATGATCTTTTGACATGGGGGCTCGGTTTTGTTACTCCTACTCTTTTTTATCCTGCATTCCACCTTCTTGGGAAGGCAATGGAAGAGGACAAACTACTATGCAATTCTTTAGACATTAATCAAGTTTTATTTAACAAAAAAAAAAAAAAAAAGATTGAATATATATATATGTACTTAATCTGTCACACATTTTTCTAAAAGTGTCACAACAATTTTGGAGAAGCTTTTGTTTTTTAAAATTAGACATCAAATCACATTTCAGTGAATTCCTTACCTTTTTTCCAGAAACATGTCATCTGACACAAACAAAAACGTTAAAGTTTTTTGTATTGCAAGTTCCCACTTTAATATTTTAAATTTGAAACCTCTTTCTCATCAAAATCTCTTAATGTGGTATGTGAATTAGAAATTTCACTCTTGAAAATTTTTATACCAAAAAGAGTATGTGCATTTATACAACATAAAAAAAAATATGTTAGTTTCCATCCAGTTACTGGTGTCAATGCAGTACATATTGAAAATTTTGGAGTTTATTGTTTTCTGGTAAGTATTGAGTTTATTGAGTTTATTAAGTTTACTGTCTTCTTTCCTATCCATGCCTTTCGTTGATTAAAAGGGAAGCAGGACTGGGGAATTAGGACTGTGAGCCTTTGCACTTTCCAAGTTTATGGAGAGAAAAATCCTGTTGTACAAGAGGAAGGATTGTGTTCTGCTTGCAGTTAAGCATTCCAAAACTAGACTCACAGGTGTGTATCAGTTGCATCCAAACTTTTTTTTAGTGCGATAACATGTGTGTTTTTATATAAACACACATATATATACATGCATATATACATATAAATGTTTGTAAGTCTGTGTGTGTCCGCGTGTGTGTGTCTCTGTGTGTGAATACATGCATTTACTACTATTCCTAGTACCATATATCCGTTCCAGCTCTGGGAAACTGACTGGATTCCCTTCTGACACACGCATCACTGACAGAATTGTTAATTACTTCTAGCACAGAGTCTTAATTGCCAGTGTGTAATCTTGAATGAACCCCAGGTTTATTAGCAGATTCTAGGCTCAGTTTGCATGTAATATGCTAACAAAGAAGGTATGCATCACTCTAGCTCAGACTAGCTCTATAGTTCTTTCTTCTGTTCTGATCTGTATTGTGTTTTACTGAGAAATGCTGACCATCATGCAGAACAATTTTCAGTCCTTCTGTTACAGAGTTTTTCCTATCAAGTCATGAGGAGACTATTAACACCTCTCTGCTGGAAGCACATGAAATAATCATGGGAGCTGTTTATGGTAATTCAGACTAACTCAGACCTCTTTTTTGTTTCAGAATAATTACTGTTTCAAAATATCAGCATGTGTTAAGAGATCAGGATTAATTTGTAAAAGCTGAATGACAACATTTCCAAAAGCTTATTAAATACTAATTAGATTTAAAATGGTGTGACTCTACATACACTTGGGTGCATCAAGAAGCTTAAACATCTGTTTTATAAGTAATGTAGGTTGTAAGGTTACAAAGTTTAATACCACTAGAGGATATTTTATCACATTAGATAACAAGTGATACATTTATGTTTTTCAGAAACAACAAAAAAGATTAGTTCTTTTTTTTTTCCAGTGCATTATGTGCTAATTAAAGAGTTAGCTTAAATAATATGGGGCTCTACTCACCTGACTGCAGTGTAAACATTATAAATAGCAGGATCTCCTTAAACGTTTGCTTGGAAACTAAGACAAGCTACAGCTCCCCAGTAAAGTGGAAAACAAAGAAGCATAATGCAAGAGAAAAATTTTTTTTTTTTTACTATTACAAATGTAGGGAACAGAATTCGTGTCATTTATTCCTGTGTTGGTAGTCCAAATCATCAAAAATAATTGGAGAAATGATAAATAGAGCAACATCACAAAAATCCTACTAAAACTGCTGGAATGCACAGCATTAACCAAAAGTAATAACCTTAAATAATTCCAACTACAAATTTAGGAGTGTAGCACCTGAAAAAATTCTCTGTTAACTTAGCACCTATAGCATACTACATTACAAAAACTGAGTTCAAGTCAAAGATAACACTGAAGACAGTACACAGTGAAATATGTTCTGAACTGACAGTGCAAGACAACCTTAGTTATCTGCAGATGCAATGAAAAGTCAAGCAAACAAGAAGCTTCTGAAAGTATATATATTTGCTTAACTCTTTTAAGAGTTGTTCAAAGCCAAAAATATTCCATCTCTCTAACAGCAAATATAAGCCCATCAACTGAATGTTGGCCTTTCCTTCACAGTTCATGTGAATTTAGCATGGTCCAGCATTTTAAATGGACCAGCAAGGTCCAGATTCTATTTGTGTCTTAACTATATTCTAGACCTGCTTTATTGATAGAGATTGATGTGAAATCTTCACCTATATAAACATAATGATTTTTTTTGCTAAAACTGCTGCACGACCAGGGACTTAGACCAATTTGATCAGAGCTACCTGTCCTATATAACAGGCCTTATTCAATGTTTAATCCATCTATTTGCCTTTGCAATATGCACTAAATTATTCCACCTGTTTCTCAGATGATTTTTTTACTTGTTAAATGAAAAACACATCAGGCACTCCCTGCAGGAGAAAGCATTAGCTACTATAGCTGTATGATGATGACAGATTTGCTCAGCAGCTCTCTTCCAAGTAGAAATCTTATATGAGAGGCAAATAGACATTAATTTGCAATGTCATGCTCTTATAAAATAAAAGTGTACTGACTAGACTGCTCTATGTACACCTTTCTTCCCACAGCTGGATAGAGAACTAGTGGTTACAAGAGAGGTGAAAGTATGCTATTATAGAAATTTTGTGCGCTATTCTAGGGAAAAATGAACATTCAAATATCCTTACTACTAATCTGCTATATAAGTGTCTGCTAATTAAAAGTTTGGAGTTGGGTTTGGGGTTTTTCTTCTCATCAACTTCACTTGCCTATATTCTCCAATAATAACATATCTGCCTAAGTCCATATTTGATCTGACAGCCACTAATGTGTCATCCAGCATTTTCTGCTTGAACTTTCAGGATTAAATCTTAGATTTATTGATGTTTATGGGAGATTTGCCATTAAATTTCCTAAGCCAAGATTTTACTCTTAAAGATTTCAGCTATGCACAAAGCTAGAGGGTAAATTATAGGACAGTATGGATGAAATCTTGGTTCTGATGGAGTCTGTTGGCATTTTGCCTATGACCTTAAGAGAGACAGCACTGCATGTTTTATAAACTGAAATGGCCCACTGTTCTGCATGAGAAATAAGGTGTAGATTTTAAATATACTTAAATAAAACTTTTTATTTCATTCAGAGTTTAGCGAAGTTTTATCTTAAGTTCAGCTGTGTGCAGCAAAAAATTTTCCTGTTTGACTGAAGTGGCATTTTAGGCTTGAACTCTCCCATCAGAGTGTATGATAAGGGTGATAATCTAACATTACACTTGACAAAAGCCACTTGAGTTATATAGCCTCTGTGTTTTAGCTCACCTACTCTGTCGTATCATCCTGGGTCTCTCCCATATTATCTTGAAGGTAGCTGTCTTCACTGGAGTAGGACTGTCTTAGCTGGTGTCACTGAAGCATGTTATCACGCTCTAATTGTTTCTCTCCAATTCGACAGTTGTTCATATCAGATCTGTGGGGTACAAGACCCTGCTGAAGCATACACTAAACCTCCATCAGATATCGGTCAACATTACATCTCTGTTAGGTTAGCCAGAACACATACAGTTCAATGTGTTTACATGCCTGCAGGGTGACATGTAATATCTCATCCCTTATCGAGGCAGACAAACATGTAGAGAAGACAAGGGACAAGGTTACCCTTCCAGAAAGTTTTGACTGAAGCTAAAGCCGTAAAAAGAGTTTGGGTGGACTCCCTTCTCTGTGATATGTGACTTTCAAAGTTTTTTAGATGATACCAAGTACCCTAAACACAGATTTATCACCTTGTCAAGCCATAGTCACAGACTGTTTTGGGTAAGCAGTGTTGTTTACCATCAAATCTGTATGGGCAGGGATTGCTGCCCGCTTAGGGGTTATCATTGCCTTGAATGTTTGGATGTCATTTTTCTAGATGCCCTTGGTATTACAATATATTTGCTTCCATTTTGCATCTATTAATACTATGGTGTTTTGACTGCCAAATTACTCCTTTCCACTAAACACTACCTCTAAATATTTAATTACAGGTTTTCAATGTTTATGGGATTTTTGTTTTAAAGAAGTCACTTTTGTGCATCAGTTCTCAAAGAAAAAAAAATAGATTAATTGCCAAACCTTTCTAATAAAGGGTGTGGGCGTCACTATATTAAAATGGATCCAATAAATAGGCAATGAATGACCAGTTCATAGATACAGAGCAAAAATTGTATTCTTTACTCTTGAGAGTAAAATATAACTTTATAAAGTTTCAAAGCATGTTATAACTTTTAACCTTTTCTATTATGTTAACTAGCCTAAATTTCTGTTAAGTAATTTACAAAATTATATGAAAACTCCACATTTATTTTAAAACCCCCTAACATTATAATGCATAGAATTCCTCAATGTTAGAATTTATTCAGTCATTGAAGTTAATAATTATCAAGAAGTAACATTCAGTGGCTTATTGAAAGTAGTATTTTTCAAATAACCAAAGAGGATGGAATAAATCATTGGATACAGGTTTGTACTTCTGAATATAATCTTATGGGAATGTAATGAAAGTATCACTTAATGCCTCAATCAATAATGATGTGGATTGTATATTTTAGGAGAAAACTCATCAACGTATTTTATGATCTAATGTACAGCTTTACATTTGTCAAGATAGCCAAAAGAAATGGATGGAACAATGTTTTATTCACAATATAGAACAGAATAGGAGGAGGATTTATGTTTCATAAGAGGAGATATTCAGCTAATTTAATTGTGAATTTCTACAATGCTAAAATTAGTTGGCACTACATAGTTCTAATTAAATTAATGGCCAACTCAAGTAGTTCCAACTAAAGAATTGCATGATCAAAGTTCACTGTCAAACCCACAGTTTTCCACATTTTTTTCTGACTAAGCTTCAACTTTAGTCATAGGGATAAAGTGGGGTGGTATTCTCATGAATCTATGATAAGAATGTATTTTCTTTATACAATTTGTGTTTTGACACATGCAGGACTGTATTAAAAAGGCAAAAGAAACTCAGTCAGTATGCAACAGTGATTATGCAACAGACGCATGTTTATGCAGCATGGAAGGTCACGTTAAATAACCCATGGTTTTGGTGGTTTCTAGATTTCCTGGTAATTCTGAAGTTTGTGATAATCAGCATTACCAATATATGATTGAATAAGCATGTAATATCTCATTATCCTATTGATATCCCAACCAATCCTAGTTCTTGGAATCAGGAAGTGAACATGCAAGTATTAAAAATCATGGCAATTTTGTACACTGGACTATGATTTAGGCTTTATTTCCTGAAATTTATTTTCTCACTGTTACTGTGTATGGAGACACATGAATATTTCATTTCATCTAATGGAGCAAAGAAAAGTTGCCATTCAACATGCTGTTTAAATATTTTTTAGTATATGCACTACAGGAGAACCTAAAAGGTTCTCTAGGATACACAGCCTACATATGATCATGATAAACCATAATGCTCATTTGATTATGATAAAAAACATTAATCTCCTTTTATAAATGTCAAACTGAAGATCATAAACTTTGAGCTATTTTTCCCAAGGAAACAGAAAAAATTAATTCCAAACACAAAGATTTGCTCTGATTTCTAAGTTTGTAATCCAGTGTTTAATTGCAGTATTATTCCCACACTGTGAACAAATTATTTCAAATCAGCTCTGTATTTCAGAGCACTTCAGGTCATCCTTTGTGCAGGTTATCACTTTCGAGACAAAGTTCTGAGTTTTCTTTATTGAAAGCTAGGGTGAGATTACTTTTTTTTGCAACCAACACAACTCAATCTCATTATCAGTTTTTCACATTTTAACAAGTTGGCCAAGAGGAAGAGGAAATGTAAATGACTGAGAATATTTTGCATTTCCTCATTGCTCTTTTTCAGTAAGAAGAAAGAAAATAGCTTTTGAAATGATGAAGGAAAATGCTTTCTATTTTTATAATGGTAAATAAGTGATGATTTCTCACACTGTATGCCCCTAACATATTCCTTCCTTTTTAGTCACAAAGAGTGCATCAACAAAGGAAGATGGCACAGATCAAGATAAGGCATTTTGTTCCATTTACCTCACTGTGATCTTCAGCTTTTAAATGCCAGACTGTGATTTTCTGGCTGCCTTTCTTTCTTTGACTCCATAATGCTACTTCAGTAACAAGAGTTTGAAATATGGAAATACTTTGTACCTCTGTTTATCTTCTCTTATTTTTTCTTTTCTTTTAAGATGTAAGTGCTTCTTCTGGTGGGGAAGGCTGACATTCAGCGTGCCTCATAACTCAGCACCTTACTCTACTCTGTCTTCCTTGCCAGGCTGAGAATCTAGGAAGCCTTCCTTTTTGGGAAAGAAAGCTTTTCCCTGGGAGTAATACTGTCATTTGCCTAAATCTGCAATAGGGACTGTGTTCTAGAAATTCCTGTTTGGGAAGGCATAACCTTGTTACTCCAAGTGACAGCCCTACATGAGCTCTGCCTTTGATGGTGGTGACCGTGACCACGCACCTCTGCTGTCCCTGGAGCCAGGGCATGTTTTTGGCATGTGGCCATCACCAGCTATGAGTGAGTCGGGGCCATCTTCTTCAGGGGCAGGATATTGCCTGGCACTCAACTCAGAGGTGGGCAGCTCCACCACCCCCAGGGTACCATCCACTCTAGACCTCCATGTCTCAAAGAGTTCCCTTCAGAGCTTTGCTCTTACACTGGTCACCTGGAGACCCCTTTTCTTCCCTTCTTTGCAACTCAAAGGGCTGTTTGATATGCAACACTGGCAGGTGCCCTGCTCACTGCATTTGGAACAAGCACAAACTGATCTGCAGCTGCACTTTGCAGGATCAAACCCATCAATTTGTTCAGAGAATTCCTTCTTTTGCTGCAAAAAAAAAAACCAAACACCAGTTTGTGGATGGAAATAACCACCAGGTTTGGTTTCTATGGTTACTATTGCACTAAGAAAAACAGCAACTGTCACACTTATTTATTTATTTCCTATTAAAATGTTGTTTGAACAATCCAGTCTCCATTTTGGCACCATTTTATACCTGTGTTAATTTTGCTGTTCTTAGTTGTAGATAGGTTCCAGTAAGTTCTGTTCTCATGATTTTCCTCCAGCTATAATCTTTGTAAGAGAGTTGATCTCTGTAGAGTACCATTAAGGCATTGTCTAAGTTCTTTAAGCTTAAGCTAGTACAATACAATGGTTTTTCAATTAAATATGTAATGTCATCTTGTGTCTGCCTGAGTTTACATATGGTTGATATATTCATTTTGACATTCATTTTCCCCTGTAGAAGGGAAAAAGAGGAAGAAATAGTACTGTTTCTCTTCATATGTCCTCAGTTTTCCTATCAGTATTTCACTCAATGGAATACAACTGTGAATAGCTATTTCTTATTTTAGAAAGAAAGCTCTTATTTTATTTAAATTTTGCTTGAAAGTAAGAGTCTAATCTTATAAATTAGTGTGATAGTGTGATAGTGACAGTCTTGAGCTAATTCTCAGCTTCATTGCTTGGTTTTAACAGCTGACTAATGTCTATCAAGGCCTTATAATTCTTCCATATATGGAAGAGGACACCAATGTGATTTTTTCCCAGAGATTAAACAGTCCTTTACTATTCAATTGTTCCTTACATGAAAGCATTTGTAAACCTTTCACCATCTTTCTTGTCCTCTGAATCTTTCCCACTCACGGTATAGTCTTTCTTTTGAACCAGGGAACTACATACACAGAGTATCAAAGGAGTAGGTTTGTTGGTTTGCTGTGGATGTCTTCAGTAAAATAATCACTCTGTCTCATTTTCTATTTGTTTCCTAATACTTCCTAACAGTAGGGGTGTTTATTTTTCATGCTTGCTAAGCACTGTAGCAAGTTTTCATGCAGCAGACCATGGTAACACCAAGGTATCAGTCCAGAATGGAAATTGCTACTTCAGTATCCACCATTTTCTGCACAAATAAGTTATTTTCTTTCCCTATTCTAATTTCTTAACATTCACTGACTGTGAGTTTCATCTGCCATTTTCCTGCCAAAGTGATAGTCCCATAAGCTCCTTCTGCAATTCTTCAGACACTATCTTCATCTCTGCTACTTAGAACATAACGTTGTATCATCAATAAAACACAGCACCTCTTTTCATTTTCCCTTCTCCAGGACTTTGGCTACATATTGACTAATCTGTGGAAGTAAAAGCCTTTCCCTAGCATTCCAGCTCTGTCACTTTTCCCATATTAGCCCACAACAACTGACAAAACTGTGTAACACATCCTATCCCACTTGAGAAATGTAAAAATTAGACATTAATTCACCTCAGTCATGAAGACTCTTCTTTAGTCAGAGAGAGCTAAAAACTACAGTAAGCAACTTGACTTTTTGATTTTAGACATCTGCCTCATGTCAAGTCTTATGACGTTTTCTGGAAGCACCTGTAATATCCACTGGGAAAAGACAAACAGTGGATGCCTAGCTGTTAGAGGATTGACAAGTGAGATGAATCCTATTTCACCTGGGTTTCTTTTTTCATTTTCATCCATTTCATTTGTCTTCAGAATGGTGAGATGTCAGCTTTCGATTATGTCATGAGTTTTTTCTACAGAAAACACTTGGTTTACAGATGTTTCTGGGGTGTTCCTAGTGCATGCAAATATAATATTGGTCTCTGCAGACTCCACAGTTTATTTATTAGGCTGCAGTTTGATTTTTAGTGATAAAATGCATGATGAAATGAATCACAACTTTTCATTATAGGTAGAATCTACCTCTCATCAAAAGTGTTAAGTGAAGGCTAAATCATAATTCACAGGAGAAGTGAAATATAAAACAATTTCTTTTTAAAAATAAGAGCAATAAAAATTGACATTTCAAAGATAAAATCATAATGTGATCTAACCTTAGAATACTTACTAAATGTAATCATACAATTATTTATAAAGTCATGATTTAAATTCAACAACTAGCAAAATAAGAATATTAGAGCTCTAAGAACTGCTCAGAGCTCCCATAGTTATGAATTATTTTTCACCAAGACAGAGGAAAAATACATACATTCCTCTTAATGGAGCTTAATTTCTCATTTAACCAGATTGCTGACTTTTTCTGTCAGCTGGGATGATGCTGAAAAAGCCAACACAGGACAAGAGAATTTATTAACTATCTATATGCCTTGAGTCAAAACCTCAGCTACTGTTAAACTGTCATAGTTTCATTTCTTTCTGAGGACCTTCATCAGCATATAGCAGATGCAGACCAACATCCATCCATGTAGTTTCAAATTACTTTGGAAGGTCATTGTGTGTATAGGGGTTTTTTTGTCACTCTTAGCTGGTATTTTCTATCTGCTGATGCTCAACAGATGGGAAATAAATTACCTATATAATTTAGAGGGAAAAATATCTTCAGACTCAGATAATATTATTTCTGAGATCGCTCGGAGTTTGAGAAAATAGTTAGATCAATGAAAAATAGTTGCTGAATTCAGAAAACTAGCAATGATGCTAGAGACAAAAAAAACCCAACCAATTTTAAATTAGCTTGTTCTCTACTTGTTCTCTGACTATGAGCAAAGCCATGTTCTTTGATTATCACCATCCGGGTGCCTGGTTTCTAGTTGTCTTTAGCCTAAGGATGAAAATAAGAGATGATTCTCCAGGTACTGACTAGCAGCTTCATTGCCAGGGAGCTAGTTGAGTATCTGAAATTCACCTGTTTCAAGGGAAGGTCAGGTAAGTATATGGGAGAGACCCCTACTATGGATTACTGAAGAGATAGGCCACAACTGGATCAAGAAATTCTGAGCAGAAACCGAGCAGAAAATGGTTGGTGACTGAGCAGCTACCAGGGAGGAAATACATTTATGCTGTTCTTATTCTTCTCTGTGTGTCCATTATGGTCAGTGTTAATCTTGTTCTGAACAGTGTGCCCACTCTTGTGGGGTGTTTTTTAAACATCTGAAAAATATAATTATAGTAGGAGTAATGGCCAAAGGAGAAAATGGGTCCACTGTAAGGTCTTTAGAGCTCTAGGTTGGAGAGTTAGAATTCTGGACTCAGTTCCCTGTTTAATTCTGAGCTTTCAATACGCTTGTGTACAAATCACTGAACTGATCTCATACCTCAGTTTCCCATTTTTTAAATTGAAATAGTGCTTTTGCATGTATATCAAGAAGACATAAAAACAAAACTGGAGTACTCCTGCCCATTTTTATATGATGCAGACTGATTGTGTTTCTAGATAGGTTACACAGGCTGGCTTTGAAGGGGCTGCCCACATTTCCATCTGGTTAAGTGGGACTATACAGGGACCCAAAATTTTCCAGATTTGATTTTTTCTCCTGTCTTATCTTCCATTTCTGTGTTCTATTCTCACAAGATAGCACAGCAGTACATTGTTTATCTAGTGTCTAAAAAGATGGCTTAGAAAAACTATCAGAGTGAAAACACTTTTGTAAAAAGTCTATTTATTAAAAAAAATCCTATTTAAATCCTTGACTTCAAATGGATTTTCCAGTGTTGTCAAAGCCAAATCCTAGTGCTGACATCACAGGTTGGACATGAAGTTTTGTAGCTGTCTCATGTGTCTACAGCTATGATTACTGCATTTATATGCATAACTACGAATCTTGGACAAAAAAATCTATGACAAAGGAGAATTATTTAGCAGGTAATTCAAAACAGCAATGGAAATTCACATAACACACCTTTCATATATGTAATTTTGGCAGTCAGTGAAAAAGAGCTTCCATGTGGTCTCAGACACTACTAATCATTACCTGATGTGAAAAAGATGAAAAGACTGGCAGACTGAAACCTTTTGAAATAGTGATACTTAATTGTTTATATCCTTAATGAAAAAATTATTGTGACATTATAAGAATGCCCATTACGTCTCTCCATTGTCTCTCCATTAATGATTGGTTTTGCTGTGATTTTTTTAAAAAATCAAATATAGTCACATGTTTCCCTGGGCTTAAGGTAGTTATTAAATACCATCTAATCTAGTCATTGCCTAAATAACAGCACCAGCCATAGGAGCCTTGCATGAAAACTGAATGGTGCTTGCTTGTAACCATATAGATGTTTTTAATTCCAATTTATTTATCCATGACACCATTTGGGAATGAAATTTTGTCTGTGCTGAATAGACCAGCACTCCCTCTATGTTGAAGAAAAGTAGAATTCTAGAGAAAACAGAGGTCTGTTGTACCCAGAAAGTAGAAGCAAACCTAGCATACTGTTTGCCTTGAAGCAAGGTATAATAAGGACATTAAACCACTAAAATCAGCAAGACAATATTAGCAACTTGTAACATTGAAATACCACCATTAGCACTTCGTAATACTAATAAACTTAAGTATATAATTAATAGCCCTAGCCACAAACAGGCAAATGAAGACTCATGGTGTAATTGGGTGTAGAAAAACACGGATGTAGAAAATGGGTGTAGAAAAACATGTGCAAGTTGTAAAATGTGCAGGATAAGAATGAAGGAGATGGAGAAGACAGAAAGATGTCTGGTAAAAACAAAAGCGTCCTGCAAAACAAATGAGAAAAATGTCTAATGAGAACATAATAATCCTCTAGAATAAGAGAAACTGGAAGTCCCAATACCAGAAATAAGATGTCTCAAGCAGGTTAGACCACTGCCTTTTCTTTTGGGGAAGGTTCAAACCAGCATAAAACATCAACAATGAGGGAGGACGGCAAGGAAAGAGAGGTCACAGCCCACTTAGGTCCTGGCTTCCGATTCCATAAGGTCTCAAGCCTGATAACCTTGATCTCAAGAACTGTCACAGACCATGCACACCCATGCCAACTAGAAAAGTGTGAGTTTTGTGACATTGTATGCTCACTTGTAATTTAGGATAGATTTGTTAAGGGCTAATTGTTTGGTTAATAAATGATTGATAGTGACTGTCAATGTGTTTTCTTACTGAATATTGGTATAGTAAAGAGGTTTTGAAATTTGAAACTGGAATGATCTGGCAGTCTTCTAAGCAGTCTTCTGCTTCTAAGAGCAGAACCATCTCTAAATTCCTATGTGTATTCTGTTGCAGCAAAGCACTATTTTTTTTATTTTAATGGAAGTGAAAGCAATGAAGCTACATAAGAAATAGCAACTATGGACTCCACCAGCACTGTCTGTGTACTGACTCACCTTTTGATTTGGTCTTCTCATCTCTCATTCTCTGTTTTGTATTTTCTTTCTTTGTGTTTTGTCTGCAAAGTAGTCTATTTACCCTGCACTGAAACAATAAAGGTAGTCTAAAACTCAACAAATCAAAATGTCGTTTATTTTTTCTTTTATATATTTTGATTGAGATCAAATGTATATCACAAGGGGTATAACTGCTTTTGACAATTAAAAGGAAACATAAAAAATAGAATACCACAAAATAAAGCCACAATCTGTTTTGTTAATGGACTCTCCACATCACTACTTTCTCCAGACTTGAAACATCAGACATTCTATGTTGAATATCTACATTCTGATATTTTAAATTAAACTGGTTTACCTAAAATTATCTTGAAATGACATGGGCAAATGTGTCTGTTTAGTGCATATTTCAGATATAAGTTTCAAGCTTGTGAAAGATAGAGATTGTCTGCTTCAGTGAGTCATGAGAAGGATATTATCTAACCCATTCAAACTATAATAGAAAATCATGATTTACATGCTAAAGCCCCTAAACTACCTAATGATGGAAAATACTGCTTTCCATCATCATGCTAATTTAAGTGTCACTGAGGTTAGGAAACATCCTTTGTACTGTGATGACAGAAGATGCTGGTAAATTGAATTTCCTTTCTGATGGTGCTAGGTAAAAGATAATTCACCACTTGTTATTCCTAGGTGTCGTGTACTAATAAGACAACAAAAGCCTAGCCTTTAATGAACTTACTGTTGTCAGAGATAGACAACAAAAAAGATCATCAAAAAAGAAGATACAGGAAGCTTACAAAATAGTCATATGGGAGAAAATAAGCTCTCAGTAAAACATTGCAAGGAACATCTAGATTTACACTGCATATATATATACACAACCAACATTTGTGTGTGTTTTATTCCATCCTGTTTTTCAAATATACCAAAATTGTCTCCACGCAGAAAATTTGTATCACTGTAACATCTTAGAAGCAAATATTATTGTACTCTACAGTTCTCAGCTGAAGGAGAACGCTATGATTTTATTGAACTGATCCTCAGAGGTGTTGTTCTTATGACTGAAGAATTGCTCTTCAAAATGCACATGAATCTGAAAACTAAGTTTGTGAGAGTTTATTTTTAGTTTTGTTGAGAGCTATAAGCAAAATAACAGGATGAAAGAAATAAAAGGAAAATACACAATTAAGGATAATTAATGAGAAGTGGAGTCGATGTCTCTAATTCTGAAACTGAAGGTCCTCAAACTTATCCCTGCGTTTTCTATGGCAAATACTAATTAACATCAGTAGCAGGGAATTAAGTAATTTAATTACACAGCTTCCTTCTCTGAAGTCACTTAATATTTCATTTCTAATATTTCATTTCTAAGCTAACAGAATTCAGTACTACCAGGTGGCATCACAGAAAGATCTTAAAATCTCCTATTACCAACTGCAAAATTATGTTTTTTAACACCATACAACACAGTGGGTGGAGTGATGGGCTGGACAGTATTTTCTTTCCCTGAACAATTTTTGTGAATAATTCTTTGCTTTCTTTTTTTAAGGTTTGCTTCATACATGTGGAACATATGTTGTTTCTTTAACATGAGCTGTTAGTTTTCACTTGTATGAGAGGGATGCATCCAATTGCAATCTCTTTGGGGTATGGACTGTTTTCATACTATATGTTTGTATAGTAGCTAGAGCAATAGGATCCTGTAGGAGCTATGGTAACACAGAAAAATAGACACAGTCCTGCCTTCCCTCCACTCAATCCCATACTTTCTTTTGGATTATCACAAATATATATATTGTTTTGTATGTATTGAAGTGACTCATACCAATACAAAAAGAGATGCAGCCACAGGAGACGCTCAGGTCCAGCAATGGGGATATACACCTAAATGCAGATACCAAACATAATCTAGACATTGTCTACATATTGACACTGTGTAAATTTTAAAGGTTATTCATGCCTGTTTGTTTGGCCAGCTGGCTGCTTACAATTGAATGCACTGCTAATACCATGAATGGACAGAGTATTTTTAGTCTTATACACCCCATGTACAACTCCAGAAAAAATTGTGGTAATCTTATTTTCTTCAGGCCTTCTGCTAGTTCTACAAATTTGAAATAGACTGATTTCATAGACTTTTTATAGGATCTCAGGATAAACCATGTCTTGCTGTTCTGTAGGCTGAAAGGAATCAAATGAGGTTAAGTACAATACTATGTTTCTGAAGAATATTAATTTTCACATGAAAAAAAAAAATTGATGAATGAATCACAGATTAGATATCTGACACATTATATGGCACATTTTGTCAAAATCTGGGAATATGTGGTCCATGAAATGAACAAGTTAGCAAGGATATACATTGATATATAGTCCACTGACCTGTTGTATTTTCAAAATAAAAAAAAAAAGGAGGGGGGGGGAGAAATCCGTTGGAAAATTACTAGTTTACCTTGTTCACTAAGTTTAACTATGAAGAATCTATGCAGAAAAGTTGACAATATCTGATAGCATAGGTGGGCCTGCCTCTAGATTGAATATATAAGACCGTCACAAGCCCTACTGAGTAGCATAAGTACCCCTTTCCTTCATAAGAAAGTATACAGAATTGATCATTGATATTATATACTTCACCAGTACTTATGTAAGCATTATTAGAGAGCTGCATTTCAGTGGTGGTGTTTTATTGGACTGGTGTGGATGCCTTTGAGGTAACCGCACTGAGCTTTGTGACAGTGGCTGTCAAATCTAGGTGCACCACTCAGTAGAGAATAAGAGAAGCCTAAGCTAAGTTTTGACACATTTCTAGAAATGGAAGAAAATAAAGTGCTATTAGCTGATAAACAGAATTAAAATGTAGCTTAGATCCTGTGGGAATGAAGAAACTGGAGAGGCGCTGCTGAGCAAAAGCTCTGCGGGTGTTCTTGTATTGATGGCAAGGAAGCCTTGAGAACAGTAAAACAATGTCTTTATATGGTATTATTTGTGTGGTAGAAAGCAGATAGCAGTGTAAGTGTTAAGCCTCGGTGTGTAAACATTTAAATGTAGCCAATTGTATTGCTCATAACAGCGTGTGGACATTCACTCACAACATTCTCTGTGTAGAGAGCACAGCACGTGATCAAAAGACAGAAACTATACATGTGGAAAAAGTGAAACAATAAAGGTCTTTGCTTCACCCCCCTGCAGAGTCCATGCCCTTTGTCACCGCAAGCTCCTCTGGAAGCAAGCATTCTTTGCAGGTATGGGGTGATAGAAAAGTCAAACCCCAAAGTTCCTCAGTAGCTGTCTAAGAAAAACTTCTGTGCCATAAGTATGTATTAGAAATACTTGTTTCTGCATTGTTCAAATCCCCAGAACAGGGGAGGACATGGGCTCACTTACAACCTTGTGAACCCTGCATTTTTAAGAACATATCACTGGCAAAAAGCATGGATAGGAGCTACCCAATGGCCCAGGATTGCAGGAGAGATGCAGCAGGGTCTAAAATGTCACTTTACAATCCTTCTAAATCAGCGCTGGTGAATTCTTGCCATCTGAGTGGCTGAGACTCGTTGCCAATGTAATTTTGCACAGAAAATTTGAAGATCTGGAAAAGTTTGCAAAATGAGTCTTGCTAGAAAATCTTGTCTGGACATACTTACATAATTCTGTGTCAGAGATCCATAACTGAATTAGGGATTGTAATTGGTCCCTTTTACCAATAATACCCCTCACAGGGAGTATCCCTGGTTACCTTCTCTAAATTCCAGTAGTTAATATCTGTTGAATTTTTAACACCAACTGCAGACAGTGACAAGCTATACAATGTGTTAGAAATCAAAAAGTTAATATTTTAGTTATAATAAAAATGTGTCTATGTTTTCCAAGGTAGTCTTTCAAAAATGCAGTAAGGGAAGAAAAATATGTTTTTTTAAGAAACTCATCTCCCCTCTCCCCATATCATGGTCTTACAATGAAGTAATCACATGATGAATCAATGACAGGAGGAGTGAAGTCCTTTTCTAGGAAAAAAAAAAAGGCAGATATTTTTAATTATCTGGGAAAAAAAAAAAAAAACAGAAGAAAATACTTTGATGACACTGTGGTGAATTATGTCCTTTAAGTATTGTCACAAGATGCACCCATCAAAGATGAGGGGTATACTTCCATTCTAACACAGAATTTCCTGTGGAAACTCATGCTCAATGAGATACTACTT
Source organism: Scolopax mira (assembly GCA_004320125.1). Classification (NCBI taxonomy): domain Eukaryota; kingdom Metazoa; phylum Chordata; class Aves; order Charadriiformes; family Scolopacidae; genus Scolopax; species Scolopax mira. The sequence continues at coordinate 22,197 of BJBW01004682.1, read as the reverse complement.
TTCAATTATAAATTATGACAGCTTAACTTGTGTTTGTTTATTGCTGTGAAATTCAAAGATATATACTGAGTTCTACAGTTTATATATGATAAAATTATGATGCTGTGCAATGACAGACAGATTAAATAAAAATTTCATTGCTCAACCATTAAACTGTACCTCTAATGAGACCCAAAACTGAACTGATAATTAACAACAAAAATAAAAATACTCAGAGTTTCAAAGGGGCAGAAAGCTGGTAGGAGTGTCAGATTATCTAGTTCTCAAGGAGATTTATATTTGTACTGGGAGTCATAAAACATGGGAATTATTGGAAAGGACACATTTTTCTGACATTCTCTAGGAGCTCCATTATGCTAAAAGTAATTCTTTTTTAGCACTCATCATCAGAAGATGTTGTTCATAAGTGGAGAATATTAAATATTTCCATTAAACTCCAGTAAATGTACATATCCCAGCACATATACAGTCCCCAAAGAAATTTCTACCATCAAATCTAATTTGGCCAGCCACACAATCTCAGCAAACAAGGTTAATAACACATTATAAAAATGCTGATAAGTTTCAAGTGAATCCACCAACTTGGCAATCACCACAAAAACCATTGCTATTCAAAAATCATATGGTGTCAAGTTAAGATCTTTTCTCCCTCTCTTCCTCAGTAGTCCAGTGTATATGATCTTTTTTAGCATTAGGGATTTTTAAACCCCTATATCCAGCTCAACATTATTCCTAGTAACAAAAGCAAGCATTTGAATAACATTTAGGATCTCCAATTAAATGTTTGGTTTTTATGGAATTGCTTCAATATTCCATCTGTAGCATTTCTGTCTGTAAGCACATATTCCTGCAAGGGTAGGGATTCACCATTGCTGATGGTGTTTACTTCTACTGTGCCCATAACTGACAGTAAAGTAATTGAAGGTGCATAGGCAGGCAGAGTGGACTAGTTTCAAATCCACCCCCCAAAAAGAAATATTAATAAATGAAAACAAAGTTCCAAAAGCTCTTTTTACATAAATCTGTTACGTGACTGCAGCAAGTTCCTCTTTTCTGTAGTGAAAAGAAAGGCTTTAAAACCACAAAGAATCCTTTGCTGCACAGTACATTGCCACAGTCATTGTTGCCACTATTTATCTTCTAAACAGTTGTGAGCAGAATTTGTAAGTAGACTCTTCTGCCAGAAAAAAACAGGTTGGGCTAAGCACTGAACAAGCATATCTCAGGAAGTCTATCATCCAAATGGCAAAAGCAATAGAGGAGACAAACATTGTCTGCAAAGAAGAGATTAGTTGAGCAAGAGATTTAGATATATGCAAATTTTAGAGAATCAGGAGTAGCAATTACAAGTTGTCAACTGCTTGATCTTGTAATTGATTTTATGCATTGCAGGATAGGTACATTTTGAAAATGTTTTTTTGAAGAGTGAATAATAGTTACCAGGTCACACATTTTTGGCTATAAAATACATTTTTGGCAACAAAGGTTGTTTTTGAGTTTGTGTTTAATTATTATTTCAGTAAAAAAAAATGGAAGTAAGTTAAATTATATGTGCATAACCAACATAAGTTGGTTAATATGTAGCTTTATTATTTGTATTTTATTATCTTTACTTATTATTTAGTTTTATTTAGTTAACTAAATTTAGATCTAAACATAAATGATTTTTTTTTCTTATCTAAAAATAAAAGAGTCCTTGAAAATTAATAAAACTATTTTGGTTTAGTCAAATTTATAGCTCAAGAGTGAATTTCTTTCAATGCTTTTGTTCTGGTGGGAAAGCTGAAATGTTGTTTCAGTTTGACCCCAAAAGAATTGGGTCCAAGGTAATTTTAACTTTAACGTGTAGCTTCACCAGTGAACCAAACCCAATACTTTATTTCAATGTTTCTGCACCACTTGCTCTATGAATCTGGTATCCTATTTATTGCCAGACATTCTGTATCATTAAGTAAATATGATTCCTTCTCAGTCTCTTGTGGATTGTTCAACTCCTGCAAGGCTGAAAAACTCAGATACATGAATGAATAGGATATCTCTGAGCTATAGCATGTTTCAGAGAAAAGACAGGACAAAATTCAATACCAAATGGGCTTATTTCCTTCCTTTCACAAAGTCCTGTCGTGTAGGATCACTCAGAGTTAACAAGTAAATGAGTTCTTTCTCCAAGTAATCAAGTTTTTTGCATGATCTTTTCTTGCTTTTCTTCTTTTTTCATCTCAGTGTGCTTTGACTGATCTTTTTTGTAAAGTTTGTCTCTCAACCTTTTTCATAATATCCCATGATTTTACACTAAAGTCTATTTCCCAGTCACAAATCAAATACATCTAAATCTTCCTGTTGAGGAAAGATGAATTCATAAAAATGTAATTACACCCAGCCTGAAAAATGCCCTGAAGTACCTTCCATCCCTCAAAGTTGAATTTCTGTGTGATAACCTACTGTAGATATTACCATACTACAAAAGAGAGTTTAAAAATTACTGTTGATGGGTTTTGTGTCATGGCATCAAAGTGGCCAAGTTCCTTATGCTCATGAAGTAATTTTCAAACACTATCTGTTTTTAGTACATGCTATCTACTTAAGAAAAGAAACCAAACACTGATTTCTCCATGTATGTCTGGAAGTAGATAAGGCAGTAACTTGGACAGCAAGAAATTTCATCTGACAAGAACCAAGAAATTCTGCGATAACTTAAAGGATCCAATTATTTTTCTTAGCTTTCTTACTGTGAGTTTTTACTCTACAAGAAAAATTTTACTTTAACCCGTGATACTTGCATGCTTGATGCCTTTACTCCTGGCAGAACCCATTACAAAACAAATTCAACTGTTGCAGCAATTTTCCATTTAGCCCACTAACAACCTCTTTCTGCATTTGGTTTTGATTTCGGGTTCTTTTTAACTTGTACACATCATTCTTTAAACACATTTGTGACTGTAAGAGCAATGGTACAGAAGGATGCAAAGATACTGGGAGTCTTCATGGTATATGCTGGCCTGTTTTTACCAGACTAACTGAGTAGCTTGAACAGTAATGGAGCCTGACAACAGTTTATAAAACAAAACTTTATTGATGCAGTAAGAAAGATGAGCAACAACAAACCCAGAGGGAGGCTCACCCAATCACTTGAGCAAACACACTCTCTTAAGCAATGCCATGGCTCCAGCTGACTGCCAGGAACACTTGGTGTCTGGGTCATCTGGAAGCAACAGCCAATGATGCAAATGCCTTTTGAATGTGGGTAAGAGTCACGTTGTTCCCTGTTTCCACCAGTGGCTGTGTGATACGAGAGAATCATACCTTATGGTATGGTGGGCAATGTGGCCAGCATCCTGACTGCACTGACGAAGTCTGTTACAGGACAGAGTGTCAGGGGGCAGGGTGTCAGAAACCATGCTGAGCCTCTCTCAAGGGACAAATCTCTAGCATTACCTCACTTGAACACCTCTGCCAGCACTGACAGGGCTAAACTCCTGTGGTTTTCCATGCAGCAGAGAAGGATCAGCTGGCTGCTACTATCCTGCAGCTCTCCATCACTTTTGGTTAATTTTCTACCTAAGGTGGAAAATAGACTTTTAGACCTTTGTGTCTTGTCTTCATGCCCATTTTATTCTGGAGAATCCCATTTCACTATAAATATGCAAGAGGGCTTCTGTAAGGAAGCTGTAAAAACTGGAGTATGTAAGAGCTGGAATACCTATGCCATCATAATACATGAAGAAGTCCATGTGTACATTCTGATATTCTGCTCATTATAGCAATAGATCATAGGGATTCATGTATTAAAATCCTTCCTGAAAGTTGTTACTGTAAGCAATGACACTAATGTGGACATTATCACATAACAGTGCAGGTATATGTATTAGCTTCTTTAAAATGTTTCTTCTAATATTGATCGAATTTGTTATATTGTAGGAATTTATGCACTTCAACCATATGGTTCTGGATAGTTCTGGGGAAAAGTCTGTGAACAAAGATAAGTGTCATGAAAGTAGCCAAGACATAGATCCAACTTCTAGAAATTTCACTAGTTAAAACTCCTGATTACTGTTGGGTTCAGCATCAGTCTGTAAGAGTGGTCACCTTAGAAACATAGGTGTGCTTCAGCTGTAAGCAGCACTGCTACTGGTACGGCCGACTCCTTGTCTTCTCAGTTTCCTGTCCAAAATTCTGATTGTCTTTTTCAAATGGAAAAGAAAGCCTTTTCATGTAGGTAAAGCAGGCCGTGCTGTTGACACAGAATGCAGTTTGCTTTGATATGTGTTCATAGAAAATATGCTTTATATATGTTGCTTCAACTGCAAGACAAAATGGCACCATTTCCTAAAGGTCTGAGCCCTTCATTTTTGGTTTGTTTTCATATACTTCAAGTTATTTTACGTGTTTATGTACATGCTTATCAGGTTGATTGCTGCTCTATTCTTGTTCATATTTTCAAGAGTATTTTTTGGAAGACACCACTATGCAGAAATAAAAGTTTGAGGACTGAGAACAAATCCATCTTCTCTTTTACTAAATACAAGACAGTTACTGTCATTTAGAGGTTTTGGAAGTTGATGAAAAATACATTAAAATATCTTTCCAGCAAGTGCTGGAAAGCTATGTCTTTGACAAGAGTAAACACTATGTGACATTGGTAATGATCCTCTATTATAAAATAATGTGGCTAAAATAAAATGATAATTCATACAGAAACAACATCAGTGGTTGAACATTCTTAATTCAAGGTAGAAAGAAGATGCAGGCTAAACTATTTTTAATATCATTTCTATAATTCTGGAAAAATATCAGTGATCAGTGAAAATCAGATTGATTTTCAACTTCAATATAACTGAGGTCAAAGTTCAGATTTTTATGTACAGTAATAGGTCCATGAAGACATCATTCACAATTTTTTTGCTTCAAATATTTATAGACTAAACAGCTGAGAATATATTTATGTTATCCTAAATATTATTTATTTATTTCACTAAGATTAGATATCTGTTATCTGTACTACGGTGTACATGACAACTTCCAGTCAGCACTGAGGAAATTCCTAATACGCTGGGATCTGTTTAAGAAGTAAAAGTGGAAAACAAAGGGTAAATGAATGATTTACTGTTCCGTGGTTTCTACATTTAAAAGGCATCACTAAGTGCGGGAAAATACTTCAAATAATGTAAAGTACAAAAAGAAAAGATTATTGTTGTTTGCTGTTGAAGTCATATTTCTGTGTGTACAGAGCATACCACATGTTTCTAAAAGGTATCAGGAATAAAAATTAATGAAAGCAGCTTTTTTAGCATCCTTAACATGCAGCATTTTCATTTTATACGTTGCTTCAGACACCTATGCACCTCACTGATTTGTATTGTCACAGGAGATTAGTATAAGCTAAGGTACATTACTAGATGTTTATTAGACACCAAAAAAAATTACCATGACAGCTGTCAGAACAGTATTGAATGTGCAGAGCTATACACCTGACAGCAGTCACTATTTCCCCTGTACTTTCACTGGTGATAAAATAACAAGATTTTTAATTACTATAAACCAAAAATTGTATACAAAAGGTGATCTTTTCATCTTAACAGGCAGATTTTTCAATTTTTGTGTCTTGGATGATGCCATCATAAAGGCATTTTCAGTTGCATTTTATTTATTTATCACTCTTTTGTTTCTGGTTTTGTTTTACATTCCACAGATATATCTGCCCAGATTTTTAAATGGTAGGTTTGGGTGTTTTCTTTATTCTACCAGAAAAATTCAAGGATGTGATTTATGATAAGAACACAGATCACCATAACAAAAGGCTCTAAGTTCCAAGGCTTGGATTTGATTTTCATCTTATTTTAAATGACATTTACTAGTTATTTCTCAAAAATTAATTGGTTCATTTGCAGTTCAATCTGTTTAAAGTGAAGTTTGTTCAAGTGAAGTTAGACAATACAATACAACCATAGGAAAGTTATGGGTAAAAGATTTATATGCAGAAAATCACAGCAAAATCATTATGTATGATTAAAAGTTAGTTACTGGTTTTATTAATTATCAGTGTTACTTAGCTCACATAATGAATAATTAAATAAAAAGGTGAGAAACTCAACTGTAAGCATCCAACACATAAAGCTGTTTCACTTTTCCTTTTTCTATCCCATTTTCCTTCATTGCAGATTGGAATTCCCCAGGAAAATGACTCAGTTGGAGCTAAAGATTTACAGAGTGGGAGCAAACTGCCTTCTCACAGGAGAGTAGTTTATTGGTTAAATAATGAGCACCAAGCTCAATTACCAAGGTAAGTAATAATTATTTCAGGTATTTCTTAAACACAATAATAAAAACCCCAAACAAACCAAACAAAAATAAAACAGGCTTGACAAATAACCAATAAAATGGTAATGATTGAAAATGAGCTGATAATGAGTTGAAGCATTTGCTTAGAAAAATCGGAACAAATTTAAATTTTGTCATTGTCATAAGTATGCTTCACATTGAGAATACTGATAATATGAGTATGTTTATAGTTAGAAAACTTTGCCAGTGAGGAAACAACAGGAGTGCTAAAATGACTTATTGCCATTTTTTTGCTCATAATCCTGTTTCTTCAGATTCTAGTTTGGCTAATGAGAACTATTCTACAGAGTAACTGATGCATTGCTCTGGGACCTTGAAAGAGGAATCTTGGCACATTTATCTTTGTAGAAATAATTTTTCAAGCTTCTGAAAAAATTCAAGGCCAGAATGAAAGAGCTTTCAACTTTACATGACTCTACAAAACCTATTTTCTCCCTGCTTAAACTGCTTTTGAGAGTTTTTTTCCCCTTTTTGCACATAGAAGATGAAAAACTCAGAGACATATTTCTTGTGCTAAGATTGTAGTCTTGTTCCATTTCTATCCTCTTCTTATTGAAACTGTTGCAATCTCATTAGGTTTTTGCATTTCATATGTAACTCCTGTGTAAAAAGGTAGAATGAAAGCGCTAATAGTCAAACCTCATTGTGCTTCAACATCTATTCCCTTCTCACTAAAAATTTTGAATTTTCCAAAATTGTAAAACATGAAACAGAAAAATGAAACACAGATGAAAAAACACATCAACTCTCTCCAAAGAACTGAATTAACTAATGACAAATGTCATTGAAATACAACTTGTCAGTTACGTTGACAGTTGGACAAGATGATCTTTAAGGTCCTTTCCAACCTAGAAGATTCTGTGATTCTGTGAACTTGGATGGAAGAGGGAGCACTTTGTTCTGAGTCATTCCTAACTGATGAACAGATGTTGGGATTCTTAAGAGTTAAGCTTGGCTGGTGTCAGACTGTTCAGTACCCAGAAGAACAGGACCTCAAACTTACAGGCAGCAAGTCCTAAAGGCTTAGAATGGCTATGTGTTAGGAAATATTTAATTCTCTTTAGGAACAAAACAAATGACCAAGGGAAAAAGAAAAAAAACAATAAAAAATATTGAATGGTTGGCGAGGCGGTGGCAGTGTCAGCAGCTGCAATGAGCCCCGAGGTGAGCCTGGGGAGAGGGTCAGATGGCACTGCACAGAGGGATTTCCGAGCTCAGGGACCTCCAATGCACAGCCCCAGCCCCAGCGGGAACCTGGAAGTCTGCGACAACCAACCAGTCGCCGAGGGGGCATGGCCAGGAGCCATGCCGAGATTTAAACGCAGCAAAAACAGCCTCCCCAGACACCGGGGTGTGACAGGTGGGTGTAAGGGGAGTTGAGGCCGACCGGGTTGAAGAGAACGATAACATGCAAGATGGTTACCACTTGTTCTGCAGCCACAGTCAAAAGGAACAGAGCGTGCCAAATTGACCTGCCACAGCAACATGCAGGCGATGGGCTGCTTGGAACGTCACTCACTCTTACAGGAGGACAGCAGAGACAGTGCCTGTGTGCACTGCGAGCAGGTCCACGATCTGCTCAGCCTGGTGACTGAGATTAAAAAGGAAGTAGAAAGTCTAAGGATCATTTGCAACACCATGCTCTCCCTAAGGGAAAAAGGAGCAGGGGAAGGTTCCATAAGGGGAAAAGGACCCCTTGTCACCAGACAGGAGGAGGGAAAGTAAGAGAGGATGAGGGGGAGTGAAAGCAGGTACCTGCTCGAAGCAACAGGGGAGTCCCCTCCAGACACCCCGTGCCTTTTCAGATGCCCATACAGAACAGATATGAGTCCTTGGAGATAGAGGAGGAGGGGATCGAAGATACTGATAGTGGCTCATCAAGGGAGCTGCTGAAGCAGCCAGCTCCATGTATTAAGACTGCCCCCATGAAGAAAAAAAGGAGGGTAGTAATTACAGGTGGTTTCTTTCTGAGGGGAACTGAGGATCCCATATGCAAGCCAGACCCTTCCCAAAGGGAGGTCTGTTGCATGTTAAGGATATTACCAGGAAGCTTCCTGGCCTGATATGGCCCTCAGATTATCACCCCCTCTTGGTCTTATAGGTAGACAATGATGAACGGGTTAGGAGAATGAATGAAGAAAAGATTTCAGGGCTCTAGGACATCTAGTGAAGGGTTCAGCAACACAAATTGTGTTCTCCTCTCCAGTTTTGGGGACCAATGAACGGACAAACAAGATCAGGCAGATCAATACATGGCTCTGTAACTGGTGCTACTAGCAGGGCTATGGGTACTCAGACCATAGTTTGATTTATAGGACACTGGGTCTATAAAGGGTGAGAAGGATGGGAAAACCATATCATGAAAGGGGAAAAGGGTATTAGGCCAAGAGTTAGCAAAGCTCTTGCACAGACCTTTAAACTAGAAGTGAAGGGGGAAGGGGATAAAACAAGGCCCAATGGTAACGGGCCTGGGGAAAAAGGACCAAGGATAGGGGTGAAATTGGGAGCCCATCTCAAGTGGATCTACACAAATGCATGCAGTATGGGCAACAAACAGGAGGAGCTGGAGGCCATTGTACTGCAGGAAAACTATGACATAGTTGCCATCACAGAAATGTGGTGGGATGACTCAAACAAATGGAGTGCTGCAATCTCTGGCTATCAACTCTTCAGAAGGAACAGACAAGGAAGGAGAGATGGGGGAGTGCCCCTCTATGTCAGAGACAGATTTGAATGTCTAGAAGTTAATAATGGGAATGACAGCATAGAGTGTTTGGGGGTCAGATTCAAGAGGAAGGTCAATAGGCAGACATCATCATGGGAGTTTATTACAGACCCCCAAACCAGGGCGTAGAAGTAGATGAAACATTCTACCAACAACTGGAAGAGCTCTCGCAGCTGGGCAGAGAAGAACCTAATGAGGTTCAACAAGGGCTAATGATACCAAACTGGAAGGGGAAAAAAAACAATGATACCAAACCTAGAGGCAGAAAACATCGTGAAATGAAGTGAACAGGTAGAAATGGAGGAAAAAAAAAGTTTAGACCAGAAGATAACGAAAAACCTCCCAAATAATGTTCTCCGGAGGAAATAAGTACTTAGAGCTGAGAGGCTGGAGGGAAATTAAGGCAAATACCCCAAGTACACAAAATTAAGTAACACTTTAATCATTTGCTATAAAATACTTTTGAAACACTAGAGCAAACAATCATTAATTGGGAAGATGAGGCATGTTTTAAAACCTACATATTACTGTAAAATGAGTTTTAATGCCTAGTATCCCTTCTGGAAATAAACATTTGTAAAATACATGTAGCATTAGAACATAATGATGAGACTTAAATGTGAATATTAATACTAGATCAGAAAAAGACAGACTTGTGATCAAGAGCTTTTGTACACCCTTATTTGCAGTTATAAAGGATCTAAATTACTATAAGTAACATTTACTTCAGTTCTCATGCTCTTTATACATTCTTAATACCTCAGTTTCTGCACATCTGAGATGATTACAAAATGTATCTTTTTCTGTTTTAACATAGCATTGTGCATCTCTTGTGTGCAAAGCTAACTTTTTTTAAAAATTATATTTCTAGAAGGAAATAGTCAAATAAAAAGAACCCAATATGTAAAACTATGTCTATTTAAATGACCATTATTTTGGGCAGTTGATTCACAATTTTTTTCAAGTTAATTGCAATAGCAATCTCAATAGACAGAGTAAAATACAAAGTATGTATAATTGCAAGATACAGACTTACATTTCCATTTAGTCTCCTGACCTCTTGATTTATTAATTTGGTTTAATTGTGTGAAAAGTGCATATTTTTTAAAAATAGAAAAGAAAAGCAGCTGAGAATCTTACTGCTTTCTTATAGCAATAAGTGCTATCTATAGAATTTAAAAGTATGTTTAGACGTCTAACTGCCATTAGAGCATTTTAAAATTCTTACCAGAAAACAGATGTTAAGTTTTTATTCTTTCACAATCATTAACATTTTATGGATAAGTAAAATTAGTGTGGCAAGTGATAATAGCCATTTTACTGCAGAACTTCATGTTATCACACTCTCCTTTTATCCTTAAGGAGGCTAAGTAGCTTATATCTATCTGGCCTAACCACAACAAGGTTTTTGCCCAAGAATTTTGGTGATCTGTGATGTAATTTTTAGCTCTGTCTCCACAGCCTGTATTTCAATTAAAGAGTATTGTTCAGTAAATTGTCCTTCAGAATGATAATCTCTGAAGCATCTTCATTCCACTGTTGACAAGCTGAAACAACATTTTGAAAATATAATTTTTTGAAATTTCTGAATGCTCTGACATATTCACACTTTGCCTTCTATATATACTTAGGAACAAAAACAATTTTTCTCAGCATATTTGTAGATCTATGGGGCCAGAAAGGGTAACAAGTTAGGAATAAAGAAAAATCATAGCAAAGACATATTGTTTAAATTTTGGCACAACCGAAATTAAAAAATATTATACTTTTGAGATCCAAGCAGATGGTTGTCACAGTTGAAATCCACCTTGAGTTTTCAGAAAATCTCTGCTTTTCTCATTGGTATCTTCAGAATATGAAATTTATAAAGACATGGTAAAAAAATATCCTTATAAGTCTAGCCTGAAAAAGAGAGAGAGAAGGTTCTTGATTGTGCTTAAACGGATGTATGTCTTCAACAATGATCAAGCGTTATTTTCAGTTGTAGCAGAAAAAGTAGTCATCCATACTAAAGATATAAAAATTTAAAAACATAAAGACAAAAATTCAGTAACATTCTGGACCTCGATTAATTCTTATTGTCAGGGATTCTTCAGGCAATGCATCATTTTGTTGTTCTACTTCAAATTAAGGCAATGCTTTGAGGAAGGGCTTTGCTCTGATGACCAAACCACATACAGTTATGAATTCTCTGATGTTTCTCACCCTTGTGATTATATCATGAGTCTTCTGATACTTGATCTTTACGTTAAGATCCAGCTCCTGGAGATATAAGAATGGATCTCAATTTTCACAATGGAAGCAGGAAAGCAAGAAACTGTCACTATTAGAGTAGCTAACCTAAATATGCTGAGACAGGAAGAAAGTTTATATCCTACAAATGTGAATAAATACAGCTATTTTGCCATAGGTGTGTGGCTTGCCAGAACTGGAGTCAAAATGATAGTACCTGTTATAGCATCTGAAGTGTCATGTAATCAAGTTGACCATGAATCTGCAGAAGCAGACACCTGGCCAGGCTACAGGAAATTAAAAATAGCACAATGCAGAACAGTCAGGGAGAGACTGACTGTAGTGGCATCATATGCCTGTAACTCATAGCCAAATAGTCTGTGCCAAAAGGCAGTTACACCTTTTCTGAAATGAATGAAATAAAACAGAATTAGGTACTATGTAAGTAGAGAAAGAAGTTTTATGCATGATTGTGAGGTATTCCACAATGGAAAAACAGTTCATATGGAGATAACGGCAATGTATGGCCCTCTATTAATGTCATTATCTGTTACCCAGCTTATGGTGAAAATTAGTCTTACCATTGCTTTTCATTTTCAGAAAACCCCAGTTCCTGCTTGGTAAAAAACTCTACCATTTTCACTTCATGGTAGGAACAGCAGAGCATAAAAAATATTTGGGATAATATAAATTTATTTAGTAGATATTTCATCTTCACAGAAATACTAGTAGTGAAATTCTAAAGTTTCCTAGTATCTGTTTTTGCCACCTTTATTCACTGAAGACAAGCCAGTAAGCTGGAAGAACAAGGCTTTTGGAAACAATGAATAAACCATTTGTCACTACAGAAGTACTAGAAGACAGCAGTCACAGGTAAATGATTACTAATAAACAGTCCCTGTGACTGCAGGGGGGTCGGACTAGATGACCTTTGAAGGTCTCTTCCAGCCCAGATGATTCTATGATTCTATGGTTACTCAACTACACTAAAGTAAGAATATTATTTAATTAGTCCACAGTAACACTCTAAAAACCTTGGCATTCCCCTTTCCACATTGACTTAACTGTTCTATATGCATTCAAAAGGTATAAAGAGATAAAAAGCAATAAATACTGAGTTTTTGCTTGTTTCTGTCCAAACAAACAACAATAGACAATCAGTATCATTTATCCTGTGTTTGGTTTACCCTGAAATTCAGAGTTTCCTCTTTGTTCGTTAGAAAGTTGAAAGAAATGGCAAGTCCTCTGAGCATTTTGGGCTCAGTCTTTAATTAACAGGTCACACTTATGGGTTTTACCCAAGCACTCTACAAAATTAATGCATCCATCAAAAGCATTTAGGCAATGAAATTATATTCAATTTCCCTTCTGTATTTTGAATTTTTACATTTGAACAACATTTTATGCTTTTTCACAGGATTTTAATTACTTGTGTTGCACGTCTTATTAATGTTTTTCTGTTTTTCCATGAGTGGGAAATGAGAAATGACAATTAGAAAATTCCATAGAGAGAAATTATATAGGATTCAGCAAGTAATTAATGATATACATCAATAGGAAGCACAGAGTGCTGCAGTCTAAAAATGTTTGTGGTAAACTGATTAGCCAAGGCAGAGCACTTGGATGGGAAGAATATGTACATTATTCCCATAATTACCATTCCTATGTATTTCACATGAACTGGTTGCTAAAAGATCAGAGGATGACTTCTAAGCTTTAATTTTAACTCTTTTTTCCTCCTGTTTTGGGGAATGATGTAACTGAGGACATTTCTCCTGAGGCTAAGCAAGATCAGATGAAATTGACACTGTTTTCCTCTGAATAAGTGGGATTGAATAGTGAAGGTACCCAGAATTCTAAGCAATATTGTAGAAATTTAATTTCAATTATCTTAAAGAAAAAATAGAGGGAAAAAAGACTCCCAAGATTTTAGAGATAATCACTTTACAAGAAACGTGCATACATATTGGCTATCATAATTTGAAGTACTTTCTAATTTACAAAGGAGACATAAGGAAGGAAATTAGCAATGATTTCAGTTTTCTTATGGAATGAAAGCCCAATGGCCTTGCTGAAAAAGAAACCCAGCTGTGTCATTTCATGAATTCCAAGATAGGAAACTTTGAGATTTCTCTTTCATGCTGTATTGATTTTTTGATAAATGTCACCTCAGTTTAGAGAGACTCACTTGTTTGAAAGAAAATGCGAGTGCAAAGCTTATGTCAGGAAGTGTATCTGTTCCATATAAATGGAAATATGAATTTAGCATATTTTAAAAATTCATTTAGTACTCAAAGAAAAGAATAAAGAACCATAAGAAAAAAACCTCCTCTTACATTTACATTTTTAAAATTATCACCCCTTCTTTCATATCGAGTCAGAAATAAAACAACATTTTAAAAGGAAGTCCAGAATTAATGACATCTGTTTTCAGATATACCTAACTTCACAGCTTTGTCTAGCTGCTACAGAGATGTGTAAGTCTCCCAGACTTACTTGTTTTGTCCCAAATTCCCTGGACATTAATGCACATTTAGAAGCAATCTCACCTGGGAAGCTCTGCTTCCTTCTCTTCCTATGGCTTCATATAAGCTAGAGTTTATATGCTTCTTGAAAAAAAAATTCCCTTAGTGAGACATCGGGATATCTTCTTCTTATGGGCAGTATTAAATTCAAGATAAAGAACAGTGAGATGTGACTACTTAGGTGGGGGAGGTTAATATTTGGTTGGGTGTTTTGTGATTGGAGTACAAAAAGATGGGATAGCTCTATTTGCTTTTTGTGTTATAAGCTACCTAGTAGCTTATAAATTATGTAGGCAAGGGCTACTTTTTATCTTACGTGAAATAGCACTATTGCCCAGTATAGATGGGAATGAACAAGAATCTTAAATTTCTTTAATTTCGTAAGTACATGTAAGAACTGTCATAGCACTGTTCCTGAACTTTTAAAAGTAACATAAAAGGAATCTCTAGATGCTACAGCACTTTCTAGTCTGAGGACCAGGCATGTAAAAGTTAAGAATTTCATTTTATATTGTGACATGGCTCCAACCCTTAGGAAAATGTATGACAGAAGAGAGACTGAACACAGCTTTTCTGAATTGAAATTTAATGCTGTAACAAGCTGTATCATCTTTCTTATCTTCATTTCTGCATGATTAAGAAACTATTTTTAACATGCCTGCATACCTATTAAACCATGTGTGTGTATGTCTGATGCTGCGTAGTTATATCTTTTGCCTAGGTCAGTGTGAACACAGGTGCTTTAGATCGATAAGGTTTTTTAAAGGTCATTGTTTCAAAGTGTCTAAAAGCTTTATAAGTATTGCCTTCAGAACCTTTCTCAATTGGGCTCTCATTGTCTGAGAAATTCTGTAATAAAATTTTACTAGATACTTGAAAATTCTAATTTTATCTATCATCTAGTTGAAAATTCTAATTTTATCTATCATCTATTGTCTTTACATTTAAATCCACATTGAAAACAATCAGCCCTTGATTATGGCTTAGAGTGGGAACCTTCTAATATATGATAATCTTTGCAATTGCTCTTCAGTCTAACATCTCATTGCAACATACTGTTCTGAAGGGTTAAAGTACAAATAAATGGGTTAAAGTACAAATAAATAAAATTAATCAATTATAAACCACTGTTGTATACATCAATATGACTAACTTTACAATTGTACAATGTATGAACTTTGCACATACATGCCTACACACAGGACATTTTTGCATGTTCTGATATACATATTCATGTATACAGATGATATATGTGTAAACTCAATCACATTACACTACTACAATTAAAGATAATAACTAACTTTTGTGTTAAAAATAATATCTCTATTTCCTCTGTCTAGCATTCCCGATAAAGATTAAAAGTCATTTAGGAATATCACTTTTAAGTCTTAGTCATATTTTTTCTGCAAATTTATTGATGTCTTGATGTGTTTATTAATTCATGACTTTTTAGACTAGGAACTGTGACATACCAGAGGTGTTACCTACATACTTCCAAAGCATTACTTCACTGCATTTATGCAGCAGTGTTTTGAATTTATGGAATATTTGACTTATAAATCAAGAACTTAATCTGAGTGATACCTGTTGGTACTGTTTATTCTAGAGTGCTTAAAGCACTCATTTAAAACAATAATTGAAGCGATTCATGATGATTTTGCTTTGGAAGAATTTGAAGGATTTCTCCCTCAGGTGTTTTATGGCATTTCTTATTAGCATTTTGAGTCTAAGATGCAACATGCAAAGATTTTCTAAGGAAAGAATAAGTCTCAAGCCTGCAGTATCAGGCACATGAACAATAATCCAAAATGTAAGGAATTAATATAAAACTATTCATAGGGGCCAAAGATAGTAAGATACAGACCTCAGAAAACACATTTAGAAGAAAACAAGTTTCTGCAATGGGAAGAAAGGGGGGAAAAATAATTACCACTTCAACATTTTACCCAGCCCCCATCTGAACCTCCCATAATGCCCTCCTATCACTGCACATGGGAACAAATCATGGCATCTTAGTTCTAATTTTGGCAAAATAAAGCTGACTGGAGCTGGAGATACCTGAGTAAAATCTCATATCCAGGATGCTGTGGTAGATACTGCAACCTCAGAAATCAAGTATCCCCATCTGGTCCTATTTGACCAGGAGACGCACCAAAAGATATCCATGAACTGTGAATGTATACACTGAATGAACTTCAATAGCATTGTTCCTGGACCTACTTTCCAACCGATCTCATAACATATTTGCAAGTAATGCTTCTACTTTTTGCCAGTGGAGGAAAGTTTTTGTGTATTAAGTATAAAGGTACATAGTCATCCCTGCTCCAAACCTGGGCTGCTCTTGATTCAGGTAGAGTATTTTTGATACTTTTTTCTGGGATATGTGACTAGCATTATATTACAAAGAATTATGGGAAAATTGTACATTATCAGTAAAAGTAGAGGTAACTTTCTGAATATTCAAAACTGGCTATTAGCCTAACAGAGTCATTATTTTAGCCCTTCAGCACTATTTCTCATTCTTACCTATGAATGCTATATATCACATTGTAGCATACCATATCTGGAATGCTAATATAAATTACCCCATTTTCTTTTATTGTTCCGCAAATGGGTTCTAAAACTCTACTATAGCTTGTCATTAATTACAAGGAATGTATGAATCGGCTCACATTGCAGGAGATGTGTAGTTCTTCTGGTTTTATAATTTTAAAATACTCCTTTTTCTCAACTGGATGTGGTCATGCTCCTTTCAAGGAAGATCAATCTATTTCCCAGATTAAAAATCAAACCAAAGAAATAACCCCAAGACACTAAGGAGGTTTTTCATATCCCATGAAGACACTTTAGCCCCATTTTAGACACTTTATTTATTAGCAGGAAAGACAGTATTACCAAAATGAAAAGCAGAATGAGCCTGAAATATTTCCTTGGGGCAACAGATATCAACCCTCCCTCTTTGAAGATTAAAGTCTTAATCTAATATTTCAGTTTTGGTTTAGACATCATGATCATAATCAAAGTAGAGCAAAATTACTGCTTGAGGGCACATCAGGATCTCAAGTGGAGGCTTCCACGGTAGCCCCAGACTCACAGACCCTTTTGTGAGTCTTGAGCAGACTTGGAAACAAGTTCTGAGGTCCAAAGTCCTCACGTACTCTTTCATCACAAATACTTAGCAATTAGAATATTAATGCTATCATAAGTCTATGTAATTTGCCTAGAAAATTACTTCAAAATTAAGAGGATGGAAAACACCTTCCTTTTTATGGATACAAGGCAGAAGAACTACTTTGGTCTCACCCTGACATAGAGTCAGGATGTAGCTAAGCTATGCTACTAGATCTGGGAACCAAAGAAAACTTCTTGGGCCCACCATGTAACTTCATGTTACTTAAAAGTAACTCCTTTTAAAGGCTGCAAAAGGAAATGGCTCCCAAGCAGAAGATTATGTTAGCAAAACTTGACATCATGCCTAAAGTAGTCTTTCTCCCATTTTTAGACTAGTATCTTATTCTGTCAAGATTACAGATGTACACATGGCTGCAGGTGGTGCCAACATATGAGAAAACAAGAGTAAAGGTCACAGTGGTTTGGTAAAATAAAAACTAACAAGGACGTTTGCTGTAAGTTTTTCTTGTCCAGTTTCTGACAAATGTTTAGAAAATAACTTAAAATAATTGATTAAAAAAAAAACCAAAACCTTATTTCATTTTAAACAGAGATTGAATCAGAATTATTTTAACATTCCTTTATTAATAGGACAGTCTTTTGTCAACCTTACCATTTGGTAATATTATGGACATGAGTCTTTTATAAGAGGAATTAACCTTGGTCTCTGTGATATGTATGTTCCTACAATGTTCTTAATGTCACCTGCTGAACTTAAACATATATCTGCTGTGTTGTCAGCAGGTGCTGAAGCTAAATATACCTCAATTAGTCCAAAATGACAGAAGCTTGTTCCAGCTTTCCCAGGTTTTTCTTTGACAACATTTTTTTTCTCATCTGGCTTAGTATGCACAACTTCCTTCAAACTTACCCTTTCATAACTGTTCCACCAGAATCAGATCACTCTCTTTGAGTTCTGTTCCTTTCAGCATGCACAGTGATGAGTCTTCTTTCAAATCAAATGCAGTTATATCTGTGTGAAATTTTTGTAATTATGATTAGAATCAGCTCCTGAACTGGAAACCCTTCCTAAAAGGGAACTTTTACTCCCCACCCCACCCCAACACAGTCTGGCTTTTGAGAAAGGTGTTAGAGACCTGCCAATCACCTGCCATTCCTTCGTGCTCTCAGTATGGCACAATCTGCTACATAGCTCCACTGAGGACTCGTCTCTGTGTTAATGTCAAACTTGCTATGGCAAACAACAGATGTGTGGACAGCAAAACTTGTACCGAGTGCCTTGGCGACTTACTTGGCACAGTATGAAGCATGTAGTACAAATATTGCTGTTCAGTTAAGTCAACATGTGGTCAGTTTTTGAAGAGGTTACAGAAGGATGCATTCAGAAAAAGAAATATTTATCCAACTACTCCTGAATTTACAGAGCCCTATATTTCCTCCTCCAAAATAACAAAATTACATGGCTGTACACATGCACACACTCACACAAGGGAGGAACATAACTACATCTATTTGAATGGGAGAAAAGTATTGATTTGAAAGAAACATGTTGGGAGGCTGAGTTTACAGACTCCATTTAGATACAATTTACCACACCCTAGCAAATCTCATTCATGTGCATTTGCAAGAAGCTTTTCCAACTTTCAGTTTATTCATACACCTTTTTAGAGAGTGATAGAAAATTTTTGTTTAAAAGTCACAAATATCATATCTGAGCTTTATTTAAGTATCACTGGAAAAACAAGGGGGTAAAATTGTTCCTTTTTGCTTAAGAAATAGAACTGTTTCATTTATATTTTCCTTTATTTGTATTTAAATGTGCCAATTCACATAAAAATATGTTTGAAAAATATTTTGGAAAGTAAGCAGTGCTTTCAGCTGGAAATTGTTAGCACTTTTTCCAAGATATCTTTTATTTTGCACCATATTTAGAAGAGGTAAGAGTACAACTCATTTCTAATGTCATATTTGAAATAACATTGTAATCACTTTGCAGTAGGCATAAATCTTTGCAGTGGACAAACTGATTAAAAAAAAAACCCAACAACCACTTTTCCTTCGAGAGTTTTACTTCAGAGGCATAGTGTGTACCTTCATAAATGTGCTATCATAAGGAAATTGACAAAGGAAGGAAGGAGAACCCAATTGGAGTTAACTGTTCATTTTGCTAAGTCACAGAAAGAACTTGTGGCTGATACAAGTTGCAGGACACATCGGGAATTAATGTCTCCTTCATGTAAACTTACACAAGGACATCTCAGACTCTTATCAGCCGCAGCCAGAGATAGATCAAGAAATGTTTGGTACAGCTACACTTAAACAAGATGGTGGTAATAAAGAAAGATTGAAACTACTCATGCAGCCTACTTCCTCGATATCACATTCACCCAAAATTGGTCTTTACTCAAGCACATGTATCAGTACATAAACTTCTGATTGCTGTTGGATGATGCTAGAAACATTTTTTTTAGCTCAATTTCATTTTTCATTGGAGAAAAAAATTTGACTTTTACTAGGAGGCTTGTCTGGATCATAGTGATCCATGGAATCATGCCCTCTCAAAATGATCATGGCAGTGAATCTCGGCTAACAATATGAATTGAAACTACAAAATATATATTGATATTTGCTGGGTGTTTAAGCTTGACATTCAGACTATTCCTGGATAGCAATTTCGGCTGTACCTAGATTATGAATTTGTTCCTACAAGAAAAAATTTAGAGATCTGTAATTAAGGTTAGTATGAAATATGTATGGAAACAAGTATGTGTGAAAACACCTGAGAAACAGTAGAGCAAGGGTTTTAAAGAATTATTAAAATTAACTAAGGACAAAATTGGTAAACATTACAATTGTGTTACTTATATCAAGATCAAAATGCATGAGTGACAACAAAGCCATAGCATAGACAACTTATCAGTAGAAAACCCAAGCTGTGATAACAAGAGTGTGTATGTGCTGCTTCTCTTCCTGTCATCAGAAAAAGAAGGCATACTCTAGTCATAAAACCACCTGGAACAAGAGAAAAGATAATGCACAGTGTTTATGAGGGTGAAGTAACCAAGATTCTGAGGCAAGAGATCAAAGAATAGTAACTGTTGACTCCTAATGGATAGGAATGACCTATACAAATACCAGTTCAACCAGATCCGAGACATAACTGCATAGTAAAGACCTATACCTTGATGGGTCATACTCAAAGTAGAGACTAAGGAGATAATATCTATAACTGGCATCCTTTATCTTCCATTTGAGGTGAAAAGAACTGCTTATGTATAGATAAATACATAAGTATTCATGATTATGGGAGAATGAGCATGTGAAATCTAGAATACAGTACATATGAGTGACTGAAAAGTTTTGCTTAAAATAATTATCACTTTCCCTTCATTTGGGATCTTACACTGAATTTTGTAATATTTTCTCCCGCACTGAGAGTGAAAACAACCTTCAGTGCTCTAGAAAATAAAAGTTGTAATTTCACTTTACATTTACTTAAGTAAAGTCTTCTGAAATAGATGGGTAGCACCATTAAAGAAACAATAACCCTATTAATCGATTAAGCTCTCTTTTCTACATGTAGAGAGAAATAATAAAGAGATATTGCATTTATTTTTAAATTTGAAACATATATTGAGATGTTCGCAAGATATTGCCCAATCTGATACACACATCACAACTTGGATCTGAACTCTGTCTTGTAGCGTGTGCATGCAGAGCTTCAGAGCAGGCATTTCATGAAGTTTGGCTTCAGCACAGGCTAAAAACTTTGGAAAACTGCTGCTGTTGTTGAGTTTAACCCTAAACTCTAAATTTGTTGATTCTTCTAACCCCTGAATGGGTGCTTTATAGAGATTCCTAGCTTTTTTCTTAATGCTTGGCTGGCCCTAGCCCAGCTTCATTATTTTGACCTGTATATCTAGGGGAGTTAATAATCTCTCTGCTGTTATTCTGATAAGGCATCTGCACTCTATTTTAGAACATTTAATTGTACCTTAGACATAGCATTGTTTCTACTCTGACTGTTGTATTTCCATAATGGATTTTTACTATTCCTTTTATTAATTGAGTTTATAAAAGGCTTTTTCCTCTTATGTGTAGGGGGGTTGCTTGAAAAATAATATCCAAATGCTAATTGAACACAGCAGTCCCTATTGCACCAGTGTTATATGTCTCATCTTTGGAAGTCAAACCCTGCTGATACTGTTGACAACATCACAATATGTTTTCCAGGAATAAAGTGAAAAATTTAATTAACTGGTCTTTTAGTTGGCCTGCTTCATAGTTTGTTAGGCTGTTAATGCTGTATAGAAGTCCTTCTGCCTGTCTTTAGTGATATATCTTTAAGAGGATTGCAAAAAACCTTGTCAATATTTTTGATTTTACTATAATTTGGAGTTCAGGTCTGTAATCACTTACTGCTTGTTCAAAATGCAAACACTATTCTGAACAATTAATTCTCACACAGAATGCTCATCAAAGCTCCTATGAATTTTTTCTCACTAAATTGAGTGAGTAGAATTATGTTCAATGTTGCTATCGTTAACGATTTTATCTCTCATTAAATATTAAATATAGTATGCCTAAATATAATAACTTAGCTTCTGACCCATCAATGTAAATAACATAAACATATATGCATATATAAACTGAAGCATGCATATCTGAATGTACGTGTATACATTTGAATTCAGTAGGCATTTCTCTGTGCCTAGAACACTTTAAAATCAGTAAAGTTGATTGGAAGCATGATGAGTGTTTAGGAAATTACATTTAGGCATCTGTTTCTTAAATATCTGTCTCCTGATGACATTTGTATATTACACAATGTTTATCAGAAGGACAATAATAATGAGGACTAAGCAAGAGCAGAATACAATTTGAACTATGTTTTAAGCATATGCCATTCATACAAAGATGCATTATAAAGACAATTGCAAAAGAAATGTAAGAACAAAGACAGGGGGCCATTCTGATAGAATAGCAGGCTACATTAGGGAATTCTCTGAAGATGATTAAGATTCTATAAACTATGTGCCTACATGGAGATTAGACTGCAGAGAAGCTCCCAGACCTGGTTTTGCATACTTACAACCTAAACGGGAAAATTTTTGGTATGCCTTTAGTAGGAGTACAGAGTGTCACCTAAAACAGTCAGATCTTGTCGCGGCCAGGCGAAGGGGAGCAAGCACACCGACATGATGTAGGATCATACAAAGCTCCGTTTATTGTTATCAGAAGGCT
>BJBW01004681.1:50406-87773 GCA_004320125.1 Scolopax mira | reverse complement strand
TCCAAGCCCCGTCCAGCCTGGCCTTGAACCCCTCCAGGGATTGGGGCAGCCACAGCTTCTCTGGGCAACGTGTGTTTCTTCCAGTCCTTGAATGGAAATTGGCATTAGTGCCTACACTTATAATGCTGGAAGTCTCTCCTTCCAGCTCCTGTAAGCCTCAAGTAAGCCCTTACTCCAAATTTTCCTGAAGTTGCAAGATGCTTTCTCACTGTACAACAGCTCAGCTTGCAAATTACAAACCAGGCTGTTTTAGGATTTTTAGATCTTAATCTTAAAATCTGGGATGGTCCCTGACAATAAATTATGCATGCATGGTGCACCTGATGTGTTGGACCTGCTGCATATGTGAGATGAGTCTGTATGCATGCAGTAGCTCGTTTCCAGCCATCAGGCAGCCTGAATTGCTAGGCATCTGGAAAAATGGGCAATTGCTTCAAAAATATGGGAAAAGTGTTTTCATGTGCAAGCATGCATGGGCATAGGATTTCTGCGAATAACGTAGTAAGATTGTTCATACTTGGTGTCATCCTTCTTTGCATTCCCTCCTCCTCTGATGGACTATAGCTCCCTTTAAAAGCTGAAACCAAATTAATTTTTACTTTGTGCTCTGGATAGTTGTATCCAGGAATATTCAGTGGTTCCTTGAGGGGCCAGTAAGCATTTTTTGTGTGACTGCATTTGTGCCATTCTTGATTTGCTCCATGGTGGGAAGTGGGGAGGTAAAAGTTTTGGAAGAGTTTCAAACTGGAACTGGAGTTCTGTATTTTACTATTCACTGGGGAGTAAACCAGATATTGCTGAAAATAATGAACCACTAAGAGTGTAATGAAATTATTTGTACAGATGCTCCATTCTAACAGTACCGTTTGTGGTAAAGTTTCATGTGACTGCAAGTATATTTTGTAGGGAAGGTTCTTCTAAATAATTACTGTTTCTTGCATTTTAAACAAGTATTTAAAGCACTGTAACTTACAATGCATATTTTTTTCAATCTTTCTTGGGAACACAGATTCTTGGTTTGGAATCATCTTAGCAAATCCTTGCCTAAACAGTAAGGTGGGCTAAAGCAACATGTTTCCAGACTTCCTTTTATTTTATTTTTTTTTTCTTTTCTTCTTTTCTGGAACTTATTGCCAGCTTTTAACACTTGTGAATAAACTAACCATCAGACACAATTTGAGGAGAGTGGTCTGACTGCTGTCTCCACTTGCAAAATCAAATGACTGAGGAGTCAAAAGACATGGAAGTTGTTTCAGGATTCAGCTCCTGTTGAATAATAGTTCAAGAGGCAGCCTGCAGTTCACTCAGTTACTTGGGAGCTGTCAGTGCCATATCTTATTTTACAGTATTACTGAAAAAAGGGTGCATGCCAGCCAAAGACAGTTTACGACCCATTTATTTTCAGCATTCTCCTAATTTCCATTATTTGAAGTAAAACCCATCTTCCTGACAGACCGGCTTCTTAGTTCCCTTAATCCTGCAGCAAAGTGATAATCCTTTATTTGTGACCTCATAGGCTGTTGCTACGGAGAATGCTGTGATATCACAAAGCCAGGACTGTGACTTCACTGTTGGGGGAAGACATAGCTGAAAGAGATGACCTCGCTCTGGAGGCCTGGGGAATTCATGGATTTCTGGTGTTCTGCAAGCACTTCCTAACGAGCAGTATCTGGCAAACGGGCTTGTATAATGTCTGTCTGTGTGGGCGATGAATGATACAGTCAGAGGCTGCATATGAGGGGAAAGCTTAAGGTGATTGTGTTTGGCAACGTTACTCCTGCCCTTGAAAGAAGTTATGTTATCAGGAGGAGAATGTCACTGGGAAATTACACGAAGTGCATCTTTAGTTCTCCAAAGATATCATGAGGAAATGACTCTGAATACTGGAATTATTTTCTCTAGACCCAAGAACTCCTTGCTCTGCATCTCTCTTTTCTTCAATTTAAGAATATAATTTTGCAAACCCCAAACTTTTCTTGGAAGCATTAATTACATCAAAACTTCCATCACAAGGCATAAAACATGTAAATTGTATTCAAGCCTTTATGCCCTAAAGTAAATTTTTAGGCTCTTATTTATAAAAGGAAGCATAGAGATGCGTAACTTTAGGCCAAGATTTTCAGATACTCCCAAATAGCTTATGTACATGGATTCTTCTCATGTTCAAGTCTGTACTTTTATGCCATCTTCCAGAAATCAGTGCCTAAAATTAGGCTCCTAAATCCTGCTTTTCAGAAGTACTGAGAGTACAGCAGCACTCAATGGAGATAAAGGGAAGTGCAAATCTGCATCAGTTGTGAAACTCAAGCTGTGAACTATTAGAAACAACATATGGCAATAGGAACCAAATTTGGCTCCTTTAATATCTCTGCCTTTCACCATAACAGGAAGTTTTTAGAGAAATAGTACTTGCAACTCCAAATGTCAGTGCTTATCTACCCTTGAAGACTGAAAGTATCGGAACCTGGAAAAAATATTACTAAAAGAAAAGGGTAATTCCTTTGTTTGGACATTCACTTTTTGAATACCTTAGGGAGCATATGATTGAACAACAGGAAGACATTTTTGCCTCTAATAAAATTAGTATTTTAATTTTACTATTGAATTTTCTGGTTTTAATTTTCACTTTTTTAATGTGTGATATGAAAGGTCATACAGAGGAATTTAGCAAGATTATGCATGTACAACTGCGCCCCCCCCCGTTGATATAACTTTTGGAAGTTGTATAAACTAAGTCAGGTTAAAAAACATGCTCTTACCCCAGGATAAATGGGGATTTACATAGGTATAATTACACCAAGATAATTTTGACAGTAAATTAGTCTTTTAGACCAAAGCCCTGAGTTTCCATTTTAACTCTGTTGCACAGATGTTCCACAGATTGTGTTCAGATAGTGTACCAAACTGGATGCTGTGTCACAAATCTACATTGCAGTACCTCAACTAAGTGTAGCACCGGAATTAAAATAAAATACCAGAAGTTAAAGAAAAATATCACAAGCCTCACGGAGAGGCTTTGCAGGCCACGCACGGCACACGGGATGCACTTCGGGCAGCTCTGTGTTTCTAAGTTCTTGTGGATTACACCTTCTTTCTAGGAAACTGCATGTGTGTTTTGAAGAGCTTCTCCTAAAGCAGCAGAATACTTCTAAAGACAGTGTTGGTGGTGACATGTTTAACTGCTTTCACGTGTTTTGGTTTAAAACTGCCCAAACCACTAATGTGCTTCCTCAGAGGAGTGATGTTGCATGTGTGCCTGATTAGTACACACAATGTTAATTTACTCTCAACTTTATTCACTCTCCTGTAAGGTCCCAGCCTTCCCCTAGATTTGATCTTTCACAATATCAGTTTAGGAACAACCCTTTGGAGAACAAGTTAAACGTTTCTTTTAGAGCTGTTCTGCTTGTCCCAAACACTGGGAGGGTTTGTTCAGAGCCACTGGAGGAGGCAGGTTGCCTTGGCCAGAGCTGCTGAGGATGCTCCCTCTGCTGGGTGGCTGGCACTTGGGTTTAGGCTTTATGCCGCAGCCCAAGATAACGTTTATTCTTTCAGGCTTTTAATTGAGATTTTGAACAGAGGCTTTCATTGAATCCTTTGTGTGGCACGGGGTGAAGGTCAGACAAGAAAACAAAACAAAGGCAAGCACCGAGTGGCTGCGGAGCACATACAGATCGACCTTCTCAAAACAACTGTCCTTTTGTTCACCTCTGTCTTCTCTGATACACCCAGCTGTTCCCACTTTGCTTATTCCAGCAGTCCTGTAGACCATTATATTTTCCTAGCTTTCCTGCAACTGGAGGGACTAATTTTATTTCTTACCATTTGGTTATTATTCCTGCTTATGTTTAGCCCTGCTAAGCATTTGGATTCTTTTAACAAGTCTTCTTTCATCATTAACATCACATATGCTGCATCGCCTGCTTTGGGAATCAAACAAAAATAATCTCTTTCCTTGCATTTCCCTTTAACCTTTCCTGTGTTTTTTTCTTATATTGTTTCTTGGGGTTTTTTTTTTCTCTTCAGTCTTCTGATGCTGCAAACTCAATCTTCATAGCCTAGTTTTTTTCTTTAAGTAGACCCTGCATCAGCTTTATAAACAGGCAGGAGAAACTTCAACGGAGCAGAGGCTCTTTTTGAGCAGAGTCTTCAAAAAATGCTTTTTAGGGCTATTGACATCCCCTGCAGGCCCAGCCTTCCAGAGTGGGTGGCCCGGTGAGGAGAGGGGCATGCACCATCCCCTTACCATTTGCAATGCAGTGTTTGCTGCTGATGAGAAATGCTTTAGAAGCAGATAGAGCCTTGTCAAGCTCAGGCTCTGACAGATGCACTTTTCACCCTTCTGAAGAGGAGTTGTGTGCCCTTGGGCCCATAGGGTCTGGGTGAGTTAAAGCATTGCCTGTGTGGGGTAGGTCATTAAAAGAATATTGCAATAACTGTAAACCCTTTTTTCTTACGGTCCAAAGTAAGGAATGACAACATAATGACAAGATAATGAATGACTTTTTCTTTTTTTTTTTTTTTTTGGTATTTCAGTGTGTGTTGAGAAAATATTATCTTACTAGAGCATAAAATGCAGTCATTCAGAGCTTAGGTTTTTACATCCCTTACACCGTGATCTCAAAATTTTGTTATATGTGATTTTCTCTCTGTGCCCAGTGGTTACTTGCCAAATTTGTTCAAGAAGTTACCCCAAATCTCTCCTTTTGCTACCCATTTGGTTTAGTTCAATGTAAGTTGAGATCATGAGCAGCTCCCGAGATCATCTCAGGAACGTAGTGTTTATATCCTAATTTAGGTCTCTCTATACTGAATTAGAGAGCAAAGACACAACTATTTTTATGTGCTCTCATCTTTCAGAAAATTGGGTCATGGTGACACTTGGGGAGCACAAAGACTCTTCCACGCTCTAGTGCTCTATAAACGTTTGGTGAAAGTCCAAGAGAAAAGTCTAGTTGAGCTGTGTTCACAATACTGAGGACTAAAAAAGAGAAATGGCCAGTTCTGGTCCCTGGAAAGAGTTAACTGTATCCTGTACAGCACAGATCAATACCAAATGTTTGGGGTTTAATAGCTATATTAGAAATCTGAGGGATGGGATGGGTAATGAAGTGGTAACTCTATATGTCAGATCACAGTTGTTCATGAAGGCTGCTGAGGAGGATTTCGGAAAGTCCTAGTGGCAGCTGAGTGAAACAGCTGAGCAAGTCTGCAAAATAGTGACATCAGCAACACCGTGAATGACAAAATAGCACTCAAATGTGTTAGGTTTCATACTGTTTTTTAGGAATATGGTCTGCACGCTGCTGGAGTCAGTGGTGAGCATGTTAAATGAGTAGGGGGGTGTGTGTGGTATTTAAAAGTCCAATCATAAGACTGTAAATTAGGAGATATGTAAGAAGTCACGCCATAGAGGTCCATCTCTGGAATTGATAATTTCATCCTTGTTTTGGGTACTGTATTTGCTTTTATGACTCACATACGGGGAGATTTTCATATTCCTGAAATTTCACTTAAGGAAAGAGCAGGAGGTAGGGAGGTGTTGTTATTGTTATAGTAGGAAAATATCTGATGTTGGCCTTGGTTTACTGCTTCCTGTAATAAAATGAGTGCTTAGTAAAATTAAGAAGCAAAACTGGTGTGAAATGGACAGGAGAAACACATTTAATCTAGTGTGTTGTTTAATTATGGCAATCTCTGGTTCCATTTACTGCCCTTTATTCGAGGATGTAGTTTTTGATTGCTGCATTTGCTGATAGTCATATCAATTGGGAGAAAAAATGAAAATCTGCCAGTCCTTGAGGACTGTAAAAGAACTGTTTTTGTCTGGAACAAGGACATTTCCCTTTCAGATGCAGTACACGCTCATGGCAGTGTGTGCAGTTGGTTTTCTAGTGCTTCCTCTAAGATGCTTGACCAGCGTGAGAGAGGCAGCAGATCTGGTGAGTTGCTGAACTGTTGTGCCATGGGATTTCCCACATTCCTATCCTCACAGCTCATCCCCACACAGGGGAAATCAAAGGACAGAATTTGAAAGTATCTTGAGCCGTTGCAGGAAACAGCGGCCGTTGTATCTCCTCCACTCAGGTAGAGCATAGGGGCAGAATATCCTAGTGTAGCTCCTTCATGTGTTAGGGTGTAAGATATTTTGATTTCGTGAGCATTAAAGTACATTTTCTTTAATCTACTCCAACCATAGTGAAAGCTCTGCTTTCCAGCCTAGAGAGAAAAAACAAAAAAGACCCATTAAACTCTCAACTGCTGAGTCTTCGGAGTGTCTAACCTTTTCTTTTTAAAACCACTTTGGCACTATTTTAATTGATTCCATGCCTGGCCTTTTCATCAGTTCTCTCCTAGCCAGGAAAAACTGGGCTGTTAAAGGCTGCTGCAGTACCAGGGGACTTGTGTTCAGTGTTGCAGGTTCTTATTTTAACCTGAAGTTATCTGCCAGTCATCACTATTTGTTTGAAAAGCTGTAACCACCACGGTGCCATCTTTGGGGTGAAAATCCTTCCGTGGTTTCAGCAGTCAATATAAATGAGAGAGGGGGCACTATGTCATTGAGCTGTTTTGCTAATCAGCCCTTCACCTTTCAAGAATTTTAGCTGCTGACCAGACTCTTGCTTGAAGGTTTGCTGCAGCATCCCCAACCATGCTGAAAATGCGTTCTGGCTGAACTGAAGAGGCTCGTGAAGAACATGTGGTCAAGACAGGATGATTGTTCTGTTTCAACAGCCGTGTTTTATGCTTTCAGGAGTGTTTGCAAAGGAGCATTTTTCTCTGTCTTTTTAAAATATCCACCCTAAAAGAAAACCTTTAGGTTTATCGTTGTCTTTTTTTTTTTTCTTTTGTTATTTTCATGTGTTCACTCTCTCTTGCCAAATCTCCTCTAGTGTCAGATTTTTTTAATGCGTCTATCTCTCCTTGTATTTACTGTTTGCTGCCAGAAAACAGGCAGGCTTTGTGTTTGAGAGGGTGGGGTGGTGCTGCTGTGGTCGATGACAATGTAGCTTTAACATTAATTTAATTAATTTAATAGTAGCAGGTTTCTATGCAAAAGAAAACCCCAACAAACCCTCTTCCCCTCCCAACCTATGGTCCTCGCTACAAAATCTGTTAGAGAATTCTTCTGTGTGGTTTAAAATATTGCACACTTTCAAGTGAGCTATAATTTAAAGAAGCCTCTTCTGGTAGTGGAATTCTGAAAAGACAATTGTTTTACCTACTGGGCTTTTGGGGGAGGGAGTTTTGTGTGTTGCTTTGTTTTTCTTGTTAGGACTGATGGGTTCATTCACATGTTGTTTACTGGGTTGTTCTGTCTATGGTTCTGTCCTGCATTAGGCAGCATTTACAGTATTGTTTGGTTTTAGTGTATGTGACTCTTTTTAGCGTGTGCTAAAGTGGGGATGCTTAAAAAATACATAACAAATAAGAAGAATGGGATGGTCGAAGATCTTTAATCATATCCATGGAGTGAGATGTTAAAGTAAAATGAGCAAGATCACGGTCTTCAAACTCGTTAGTTGCAGGCAGCAAGTGAAAAAGCTATCTGGAACCTTAATTGTGGGGTGACAGTGACCCACCAATGTAGTACAGCTACAAGTTTCAAAAACAAATTTAATTCATATTATATATATATATAAGGCAAGGTATTTCCACTAAAATGATGCAAATTTCAATTCCCTTGTACCAGACGCAGGTGAGAGCTTAGCTGGAGTGCTACAGTAGGGTGCAGAATTCTGGTTGTTGCTTTTTAAAGAAAAGTTATGTGTAAATTAGAATAAATGTAGAGGAGTCCCCTAGAAAGACTAAAGGGACAAGAAGGACAGACATATGAAAAAAAAAAAATGCTAAAAGAGTGTGGGTTTTTTTAGACCCTGTGGAATGAGGCCTGACAGAGGAGAGGTGTATTCTCTGCAAATACATTGGGGTGTAAGCAGCAGGAGGGGAAAAGAAAATGAGTATTTAAGCTCCTAGACAACATTAGCACAAAAACAGATGGGCATTACTTGTTGGGTTATTGCTAAATTTAATACCCTGATCATGTTCCCTCTTGTGTTTTCTTAAGAGATTTTTTTAAAGAACCATGAGAATTATTCAGGTAAGTCAAGTGGAACTCATTAGCATACTGCAAGTAAGTTGTTATTTGTGAAGCACTAATATGTCAGAATTTGTAGCAAGAACAGATTTCCTAAATAGACATGTGTAAGTTTGTATCTTTCTCATGTACCTTAGTCTGGTTTCTTCTGGGGCCACAGGGTTTATGGGCTGCGTTCCCAGTTGGGTGTTTGGGTGCTTTCTGCATTTTGAAGTTTGTTGTTGTAGAAGTAATGATAATGGTAGATGTTCCATATAGTCTCTGCAGCTACAGACTCTCAATGCTGAGTGCTGATGGTTTATTTTAGCTTCCAGAATTCAGGATGTGCTGAAACTGGTGCAGGCTAGTCTGAATTTTCTCATGCTCTTGATAACCTTCTTGGCATCTCTTGGCAGTATTCTTTTTTAACCTTTTTTTTTGTTCTCTGCCCCACTATTTGAGCACATTCCTTTTCTCCTCTGGAGTTTCCCTTTGGCGATGGTAAAAGGGCTGTGGCAAAGGAAGGGAATCCCAGGCCCTGGCTCTGGAGGGCTCAAGGATGTCTGCAAGCTAATGTGGAGTTGCACAAAGGAGTCCGTTCAACTCCAACACAATGCATGTGCAAAGGAAGAAAATGGGATCTTTACATCATCTGCTTTCTCAGAGACCGATCTCAGGCCGTGCTGTGTTCTGTACTGGTCTATTCAGATGCACGTGCACGCGTGGAGTTACACAGAGAGAAGTATGTGGTGTGTTCGTGCCATACACCGTCAATAAGGCAGCTTTGGTTTCAGCACCAACTTCTGTCATGTGCTGAGGGTCGGAGATGTGGGGTGAAGGAGCAGAGTTGCTGCCTTGATTGGCAAGTGCATGTGGCATTTTGGCTAGGCCCTCCTCCCTTGAGGTCACACTGCACTAACATCACTAGTGATCCATCAGTTTCAGTTCTTCTTAACATTCCCATTGACATTGAGACCTTGGAGTCCTGGTGGACAACAGGAATACCGTGAGCCAGCAATGTGCCCTTGTGGCCAAGAAAGCCAATGGCATCCTGAGGTGCATCAGGAAGAGTGTGACCAGCAGGTTGAGGGAGGTCATCCTGCACCTCTGCTCTGTCCTGGTGAGACCACATCTGGAGTCCTGTGTCCAGTGACAGGACAAGAGGAAATGGGCACAAACTTGAATATAAGAAGTTCCACCTAAACAGGAGGAGGAACTTCTTTCCTGTGAGGGTGGCAGAGGCCTAGAAGAGGCTGCCCAGAGATGTAGTGGAGTCTCCTTTGCTGGAGACATTCAAAACCTGTCTGGACACGTTCTGTGCAGCCTGCTCTAGGTGGATGTGCTCTGGCAGGGGGTTGGACTAGGTGATCTCCAGAGGTCTCTTCCAGCCCCATATCATTCAGTGATTCTGTGATTTTTCCGTGCTGCTGATCTCTCCTTTCACTTTTGCTCTCTGCCATACTTGAGGTATCAGGCACTTCTTGCTGTTCTTAATGAAAGGGGTGCGTAATGGGTGCTGTGAGCTGATGAATTTTGTGTAAAGGCATACTTAGGTGCCTGTGAACACAAGATGTGTGCACATGTGTGCACACTCAGTGCGTTCCAGGCGTCTCTAAGGCATCACACGTGCAAGAAGAATTGTCTCACTCAAAGAGTGCAATTGTGTTAGTCTGCTCAGAGAAGTCAAGCTGGTCCCTGGTATGTAATTTGGGTTCGGGTCGTGGTTATTACCTTTATCTTTCTTCTGTCAGTATTTTAATGCTGGTGATCGTGGTGACTGCTGCAAGAACTTGTACGTGTGTGAAAGCACACCCAAGCCCAGCTATTTAGCTTTGCATGAATGTTGTCTGGTGCAAAGGAAAAGCAGATTGCAGCTTGCTTTTTTTTTTTTTTTTCTTTCCTTTCAGTAGGTGCCTGCTGTAATTCACTTTTAAGCCCACAGACGTTTTTTTTCTTTTTGGAATGAATTTTGTTGCTGTAAAGTGGGTGTGGGCTTAGCAGACAAACAACCAGAATTTCCGCAGGATGATCCTGGGGGACCCAAACATCGTGAATGCCAAGTTGGATTCATTAGAGGCTTTGTGGCTGATCCTGCAGCCCCAGGGAAGGCAAAACTCCTGTAAAGTTGAAGGAAGATTTCCTGGAATGAGGCCTTTCAGGGAACACAGAAATTGATGATTGTGTGTACAGCAAAACCCCAGCTTTTAATGTTGAGATCTTGGCTACTGTGTAACTGCAGGTGTAGCAAAGCACCCAGCTTACTTGAAGCTTTTTAATTAGACTATTTATAATAAGGCTTCGCAGCATAACGGTCACCATAGACCTGTAAACAAAAGTGATGTCTGTTAGTTATGAAACCCAGCTATTTACCTGTCCTCTTGAAACAGGTAGAGCTTTTTTAAGTTGGCTTTGACTCGTTCACTGCCAAGGTAGATGTAAGGCCAGGGCTTGCTGCCTGGTCACCTTTGTATTTAATTCAGTCCTGAACACCTGGTGGTGGTCATTTAGGGGAGAACCAAGAGAACTGCCCGTTCCAGCACAGCACAGGTGAGCCCTGAAGTGCTGTATTTTGGGATTTTATGGATTACGTGCCTACTGTTCTTCAAACCCTAAGAGTGTGTGATGATGTAAGATGAGTCTCTCATCACACACTGTTCCTACCTCTTCTTCTGTGTTTTCCTGATGCTTTAGCTTAGTGGTTTCTCACCCAGGAAAGGAAGACCTAGCTCTGGGAGTGAGATCCTGACACAGTGACCTCGTTTGGAGCGTTACCTTCTTTGTCAGCAGCAGCAGAAGCCGAAGCACTTGGAGCAGTTTGACATTTTTCTGTCTGGCAAGGTTTCAGGGCTCACTTTGTTTTGAGCCCAAACGGTGACTGGGATGGTGAAAAACGAGCTTGCAGGAACTTGTTCACTGCTTCTAATTTTTTGATAAACAGTTTGCGGCAGCCCAACTTTGATCCAGTGTGCAGCAGAGCTGTTTGTTCCGTGCAGGTCTGCAGCATTCATCGGGACTGACAAAGGAGAGTAAAGCTTTCTTTTTTTAATCAATAGAGTAAAAACTGGTAAGTGCCATGCTAAATAGTGAATAATTTAAGAAAATAGTGCTCCGTGGAAGTCTGTGTGTGTGCGGGCAGGTATGTGTGTGCATTCGTGGGGTTGTGTAGTGGGGGTTGTGTATTACATCAGGCAGATACATTAAGGATAAATTTTTTGTCTTGATTAGAGGGTTAAAGCTTTAACTCGTCTTTGCTAATGCGTGTAAATAGCTTTCTTGTCCACTTAAAGGGGAGGCTGGCTTGTTATCCTGTACAATGCAGCTGGGCACTGTTCCAGCAGCAGAGGCACTTGATTTCAAAGACAAAGAAGCCAGCTCAGACGTAGGGAGAAAACCTGGAACGTTGCGCCGTGGATGATTTTTTTTTTATTTTTTTCCAGAGCGATGACTCATTTCAGTTCACAAAGGATTCTGGGCAGGGTAGTGAGAAGTCAGGTTGGCTGATCCATTCCTATGACTTCACTTTGCAGAGAGAGCCAGGGAGAAGAGGAGTGACACTGCAGAATCCTGAGGCACTGCAGTGGAGAGGTGCTTTGCAAAGACTGTGAGTGCTTTTGGAACAGGGGGTGGTGTCAGAATGTGATTCCAGCCGTTCCGGTCCATGGAATTAGGGCAAAAAGGAGAGAGACGTTTTCAAAACACTGTGTGGGAGTTATATTTGTAGTCCCCTTTAGATTCTCTGCCTCCACCTCCCCTGTCATTTCTTAACCATTTATTTCTTGTACTTCTGTGAGAATTGTGTGAGGTAGCATTCCTTTCAGTAGACCTGCATAGATACTGCA
The DNA here is from genome assembly GCA_004320125.1 of Scolopax mira. Classification (NCBI taxonomy): domain Eukaryota; kingdom Metazoa; phylum Chordata; class Aves; order Charadriiformes; family Scolopacidae; genus Scolopax; species Scolopax mira. The sequence goes on along the minus strand of BJBW01004681.1, from coordinate 75,857 downwards.
TTTTTAAAAATTTCCTGCTTCAAGAGGTGGGTGTTCAGTGTATTACTGCCTAAAAGCATGCTTTGTTTTTCTTCTTTCAGGTCCTGTGGCACTGACCTATGCTGCAGCCAGCCAGCTCCCACAGTGATATAAAGCCCCAGTATGCACATTGTTGTTACAGCACAGCTACTCTGGATACTGTACTGGAGCATGGAACCAGATCATAGGGGTTCAGGTAAGTCCCCCTTTTTTTAACATATTGTGTGCCAGGAATATAGACACAATATAGACTTATTAAAAGATGCATTTGAAAAATATTGTTTGAGGAAGCACGTTCTAAAGCACACAATATGTTAAAAAAAACCCCCAGCAATCCCACCCTCCTCCTTCCCAGGATAAGCAATGCCATCAAAATCTCCTCAACTGAATCCTCTGGGAAAGTTCCGTGCTCCAGCAGAAACTTTTTATGATCCTAGTTGTAACATGTGCTGGGATATATCACTTTGGATCAGGAGGCAGCTGGCCACAGGACATGAACAAAGAAAAGGAAATTTAAATCACAGGAAATGCCTGGGATTAATGCATGTAAGATAAGTTTGCTGGCTGTGGGCAATTTAGCACCTGTTCCTGAGAATTAGTGGCACGAGGTGAACCTGGAGATCGTGCTTTTAGCTGGGTCCAAACGATTAAAAAGGTCGGTTTACATGTTGAAGTTAAAAACTGGCAAGGGACTAGAACTTGGTTCAGAGACAAATGTTTGTCCTACGGTTGGTCGTTATTAAAGGTTGCTGTTTTTTCTTCAGGCGGGTTAGAATCGGGGCGGTCACATTCCAGGGTCACGTTCTTGAAGTGTTTGTGACCTGTGTCTGCAAGGGAAGGTATGTTTTGGTGTGTGTGATTTTGGAGGTGGAGAAGGAGCTTGCTGGTTAGCAAATGTGTGTTACTGCATTTGTCAAACCTTTGTTTAAGCTGCCCTTAAATGGAGAAATCTTTAATGTTTGGGGTTTTTTTTTTATTGTTACCAGTGATCTGATATGTGTAACTGTCTCATAAACACAACCTGCAGCTTTTTTGTAAATTACTCCAGGAAATGTGGTTTAAAGGGAGGATTTAGCTATGGCTGAAAACAGTGCAACCAACACACCTTCTAATTTTCTTTATTTCATATTTTGCCAGTAAAATGTGTTCTTTTCTGTGTTATTGTGCTAGTGCAGATCCAAGGTATTTCAGTGTAATCTGGATAATATGACAGAAATCTGTATATTCTTCCTGTTCCCTCCTGTTGTTTAATTAGATGGAAATGTTTTCTGGTTTAAAATGGCAATTACGTATCATTGTTGTGAGTTCACATAAGAAAGGTTTTGTTTGCTACATCTATGTAAGTATTTTATAATTAGTGATTCAATCACGTTGGGGTTTGAGGGGAAAGGGGATAATGTGCAACTCAGGCTGGAGACGTAACTTTATCTGTCCCTTTTGTAAGTAAATCTGAAAATAGGCTTTTTCTGGAAGAGGCTTTTCACTTACAATATCCTTGAAAAAAAAAAGTGATAATATGAAGAGTCCTATTTTTGTCCATTAACAGTAAGTTTGGTTTTGTTTGCTGCCTTTTATTTGTAAAGGACCTTTCTGTAGTTTTTCCCAGAGTGAAATCATAGGTGAGTATTGACCAGAACAGGCTGTTGGAATTTTTTTGTAGGGGGACTGCTGTTGCAGCCACGACTTTAATAAGAGCTGCCATGAAGTTACTGTACCCTAGGTTTGTGTTTTCTGATCAATAACGTGGTTCTGTAAGCAGTGAAAGTAGTGACATCAGATTTCCCTTGACAAGTGTTTTTTGAGTGGATTTTCTCCTGTGTAGCAGGAGGTGGCTGTGCCTGAAGCTCTCTCCGGATGGAACATGCATAGCAAACACTGGTAGAATCTTTCTTGTCTAGTGAAGCTCAACATCTATGCAGTCACGCAGACTGTGACTGTGCAAACCTCATTTCCTGTGGAAACCAGGCTAAAAGTCCTTTTTAAAGTTTTTCTTCATCCATAGGAAACAAAGGATTAAAATGGTGTTGAGAGGCTGGATGAAGAAGAGAAGCTGGGCTTTGGCTTCCTATATTTCACAGGATGCAGAGTGTAATCAGATGGTCCCTTCCCCATTGAAGGGAAACAGTGTGTATAAGTTATAGTGAAGTGTGGCTTTGCATTGTAATTTCCTTAATTTTCCTTCACAATGGCTGTACTGAATTAGTTCCATTTATAAGTCACGAGGTAATTTTTTCAAACAATCTTCATGCAGACTTCATGAGACAGGGAGTTTGACTTCCAGGTCACTTCTTTCCAGCAGCAGAATCGCTAATAAAAATTCTGCCATCGGTACATAGTTGATCATTTAATTGCTGTTACATGGTGCAGAATATAGTCTGCCTCTATTTCTCCCAAGGTGGTGGTACCCAGAATTTCAGGGGGACAGAGGCACTAGGAAGGGGTCGGGCTGGTGTGGGTTCAGGATGTGTCAATTTACATTCCCAGCTTTGCTATAGACTATCCCTTTCTCATCTGATATGTTTATGATAATTATGGGTTACCCATATTTTCAGAATGGTTTGAAATCCACTGAAGAAATGTGCAAGGCAAGAGCTAAGTGTTTATTTTACGTGCTACATAATTTTTTGTTCTAAGGAACAATAATTATTTTTTCCCCACGAGGTAGCGCTATAAATCCCCAAGGCATACATGAGGACAAATCAAATTCATTGTTTGTTATCTATTTACACATTTTTGAAAATTAAGTGCCACTTATAAAGTCTAGAAAACTTTTGTCTTTAATTCTTTAGAGAAGAGTTTAGAAAGGCACTGCGGAAACAGAGCTAAAACTATATAAGCATGCAGTCAGCTGGTGAAAACTGCTTTCTGAGCCCCAGTTTTCATTTAATTAGAAACACAAACGTATGAAAGTCAAGGATGGTAATTTGATTTCAAAAGAGAGCTGCTTGAGACAAGCATCAGTCAGAGCTAACAGGAGCCATATGCTGGATGTTTTACTCAAGTGATGTGGTCTTCCAAAAAAAAAATTAGGAAAAGCATATTTGATATTTTTTTCAAACAGATCTTTCCTAAAGAAGTTGTAGTAAACCTTCTGTTCGACAGAAACAGTATTTATGTGTGTAATTGACATTAATATATTAAATCATAAATGCAAGATCTTTTCTGTTGTTGTGCATCAAAGAAGTTTGTTCATTTAACAATAACCACAGTGTAATTTCCCAGAGCCACGGGATAGTTAAGATAAAACTTGGTAAATTAGAGCCTCCCTAAATTGAGGGGATTTGGCTTTCTGTCACTAGGCCTACTGAAAGTTTTACGGAGGTGTGCTAGCCTTTTTGAACTAAGAGCCTCCAATTATCTCCAGCAGATGGTTATGGACTAAAGCTATGGAAGCAATTCTGGCACAACTGAGGTGAAACAAGAGCTCCCATGACATAATGGAGAAGCTTGAAAAGCACTCAGTGGAAAGGAATAAGGCTTAACTGGTGATAGTCCCTTATAAGAGAGAACAGTTCTCACATAAACCAGTATTTGTTGGTCATTTCTATTGCATAAAATTATTATTTTATGGACAATCGTTGGGGTTTTTTTATATTTAAATTAAATGGTTATTAAGCTCCCAAATATTTGCAAGCAGGATGTATGTTACCATTGCATACTGACTATAACATGCTTTGCTAGAGATTTCCTTAATGTTAGACACTAATACTGAATGTTTGGTTTATATTGATGAGTTATGTGAAGTATAGGTAGTATTTCAGTGCAAATTCTTGGCTTGTTCCTGGTGACAAGATCCCAGCTGGCAGATGTCAAATGCACAGACAGAGAGGGTTTTCTGCCCACTAACCTAGAAAAGCGATTCTGTGCTGGAGGGAAGATTGTGCAAAGTGCAAGGTTACTAAAATCCAGATAAACTCTATTATTCCTTAACTTGTACTTACCCAGTTTTCAGTTAAGAAGGTCTGACTGGGAGTGATCCCGGAGGTGGATCTCTGCAGGCTCCTGGTGGGCTGCTCCCAGAGCAACTGGGTTGAGTTTGTGTCCCAGCAGCCAGGAAGCTGCAGAGCAAACCTGTGTGAATTAGCAGCACTTTCTAGGCTTCACATATAACCTTCCTTGAGTCCCTTTGCAACTTCAGGGGAAAACAGGATAAAACAATTCAGGAAGGTAATGCCCTTCACCTGGATGCCCTTAAAGCTACTCAGGGAGCCCATGTCACTGCCCAGTGAACCTGATTAAATTTCAACCAAGGGTAATATATGGCACTCTGAACCTAGTGGTGCTCCCACCACACAGATAATCTCTCTGTGAAGGACAGTAATTTCTTAAATTGCTTAGCTAAATCTGCATAATTCTTGTCATCATTCTGATGCTTTTTAGACGTGAAACTGATCATTAAAGAGACTGATCCCTCTACACAAAGTGCACAGTGACCGTTGATCAAAGTTGGTAGACGTGTGTCTGGTTGGTTACAAAGATTAATCTATGAACAAGTTTAAGCTGACAGCAGGCATAATTCCTATTAAATAGTAATATAATAAAAGTGATGTTCTCTTTCCATTCTCAAATGGTGCTTGCTCCCAAGTCATGTGAAAGCGTATCTCTCTGTAAGCTTCCTACAATCTTCCTGATTGCCATTGTCTGTAAAGCACATGTAGCAGGAACTTTTCAGGTATATATGAATAAAAAAATGCCCTGAAAAGGTTATATTTTCAGGTCATCATTCTGTTGTCACATAAGAATGAGGGGGATCTCAGGGTGTTGAAGCTGGATTGGGAATGCTGCTGTGTTGGGATTGTGGCATTGATCTGGTCAGGCGTGATTAAGCAGGAGCAATCAGGAGACAGCATAGCACAAATGTCTATTTTAAATCATTGTTGTGTCTTGGGTAATGTGTATCGCTGTGGTACAACAGACTGTACAGCTGGTGTATTGAAAAATATTGCTCATAAGTCTCTCTGAAGCAGTTACACAATTTGCTACTCCCACCAACTCGTTTTTCTTTTTTTTTTTTCCCAAAGTGCTGAGTATAATGCAAGATTAAATGCATTTTGATAATCAGTTTTAGAAACTGCTGTTCCTGTTTTTTAGTAGACATAGTAGGAATATAGAATTAATAGGGCAAATATGAGATTCTTTGAATGGTGGAGGAAATCTTGATTTTGAATTAATTTCCAGTAATTTGATTCCTGATTTGGTCTCAATGTGTTGCTCTGTGACAGCAGAAATCGGGTGATTTTCCTGAGATTTCAAAGCCGTTTAGGTAAAACGTAATCCCTGGCTATTGACTCACCTGTGACCAGAAAAGGATTCCTAGTCAAGCACCTCTTGTTTTATCTGTTCCTCTTTGTTATGGCTTTACCACTGGCAAAGGCAATCTTTTAGCCTGCTGCTTCCCTCTCTTTGAGATCACTTGGGGAACTGTTACCACTTCAAGAGGAAGTGCAGAACAGAATCTAAAAGCATTTCTGTATTTATATAAAGTACATTAAAAAGCTCGTGTGTGTGTGTGCATGTGTAGTCATTTTAGTGTTATCAAATTGTAATTTCTTTTATAGATTTCATTTTTAAGATCTTTCCATTTATTTTTTTAAGTATGGGTTAATGAATTTTATAGGCACCATGAGAAAAGTTACAACAAAGTTAATTCCAGGCTGTCCTGGAATTTAAAACTTCTCCGTACAAAGTTCCAGGATCCAGGAGAGATTTATTCAGCATATCAATCTTAAAGCCTCTAAAGAATATGCTGCGCTTTATCGGCTGAGTGAAGATGTTACTCATTAACTTAGTAATGGGTTTTTCTGCTGATCTTTGTTACTATTAAGAAAAAATATTCTATCAAATGTAAATGGTGGGCAATCCATACCGTAGCCTTTGAAAGGGGAGTGAAATCTCCCCTTTTATGTCCAGAAAAATGAATACAACTATTTTGTTTGCGTGGTTACCTAGTAGGATATTCCAGCGTGAGATTTTGAACCTTAATGCTAATTTGTAGGCATTTTTCTGAATCTGCTAACTGCATCCTTTGAGAAGCTCTGTCTCCATCATGTGTGTCTCCCATTTTCCAAGGTTCACTGTGTCTAAATTTTTAAACAAGCCATTGGATGGTTCTCCTTTGTAAGAGTTTCTATCCCCAGCTCAGCACAAAGTCTGCAGAGCTGTGTGCGTCTTCTCCGATTGTATCTCTACATCCTTCTTCCAGGAGCAGATTTTGAAACAAAATGCTTCATTGCACATCTGTTGTCTTTTTTACAGGTGATGTATCACCCATCAGCATGTCTCCCATCAGTCAGTCACAGTTTATTCCACTTGGGGAAATCCTTTGCCTGGCCATCTCAGCAATGAACTCTGCCCGAAAACAAGTAACACAAGAAGCACTAATGGAGCACCTAACAACCTGCTTCCCAGGTAACTGGACATGAATAAATCATCGATCAGATGAGCTCATGCCTGTAAAAGAGCAGTTAAAGAATCTCTAATTCCTGCCCAAATGGTTGCTTATCTTTTGGCCTCCCTAAAAGAGAGAATTTTGGTGTTTGGTAGTCTGTTTTTCTTCACTCTTCTGGATGGGATTATTGATTGATTAAACCTGAGCTGCTACCCAAAAGCAAAAGGAGGCTTCTTTAGGGTTCTAGTCTTACAACCTTTTCTTTATTCTTAAACATACAGAGAATCACGTTCTCTTTGACATGGCCATTCGTGTGAGATGCATTTTGCAGAATTAATTCCTGACTTTAAGTAAATATTAAAAATTACTTGTACTAAGCAGCAAACTATTGCATGTTTCTTTTTTCAGACTCTTATCAGAATAAGCTTGTTTGTGATTTTGCTCACAGAATAACTTTCTTTATCATCATAGTCAAAAGAGTTTAGGACTTCTTTAGTCATTTTGGAGAACAAAGCACATGTCACAGCCAGAGCAGACTTACTCCACCTTGTGCCTTTCAAGCCAGTTGTAAGCTAACTCGTAAGAGCTTTGCTGGTCATTCAGCCAGTTCAAGTGTTATTGTCCAGTCTCCCTGGAGATAATCTCATGGAGATCTCTGTGTAGAGCATTCTCTCTTAAAGAGCAGCTTTTCCACAAACTGCATGTCTTCCTCCATCTAGGACAGGCTCTCAAAACTGGTGTGACCTGACGCAAGTAGTAGAGACTGATGACAATGATGTAACTGCTTCAGGGAAAGGTTATATTGAAAGTGAAAGGAGTTTGTCAGCTTGGTTTTCAGAGCCTTCTTGGGCACAGATAAAAATCTTGAAATATATTTTTGTTTGGGGTTGGTTTGGTTTTGTGTTTCATTTTCTTAATGCAACAACTCTCTATATGACTTGAAGGTTTGGGGAGCCACTTGCTGTGTTCATAAATGCTGGTTTTCAGAATATATTCTTGTCAGCGTTTGATGATATTTATCAAATAGTGAAATGAAAATATCTTGGACTGTAGCATGAAATAAAGGAAATGTGTGTTAAGAAGGTACTCATGAATATGCTGCTTCCCTACTGACAGTCGTTTCTGGAGTTGGTAAATCATGCAAAATGCATCTGGTAGAGACATCTGAAAGTGTGGTGCAAAAGCATTGGGTGCAAGAGGACATATATTTTTTTCACTTGCACTTTGTATGATCCCAGGCAAGATGCTTAACTGTTCTGTGCCTCAGTTTACAGTTCTCTAAACTGGTTGAGAAACTTCTCTATTGTACCTCTTTTACAGCTGTGAAAGACAGCAAATTAAAAATGCTTCAGTAAGAAAACTACTGATGCATAACTATAGTCATGTTTTGATGTCTTGAATTCTTTTTCTTACCTTTCAGAGCAAGAGTTCCTTGAAGCCTTGAAGGTTACATGGCTTTTACTATAACTGATACTAAGTTCTCAGATTTTAAAATATGATTCTGGATCGAGAGCTATGTTTGAATTAAACAATTCTGTCTGACATTTAATAATTGCACTTTGGAAAAAAATATTGCAAGTGTATTTTGTAAATACTGGCTTTCTGTCCCAGTTTTTGGTTTTGTTTATCAGCGGTTTTTTTCAGTATGCTTGTCTGATTTTGAGAACAGTGGTAAAAATTCTAAGGGATAGAATGCAAAGAAGGCAAAGTTCACAATTATAATTCCAGTTTAATTCATTTTGATGATTTTTTTTTCCCCCAAGCTACATTTCCTATATAGCTATGTACTAGAAGAGTTCCATAGTTTGCAAGTATTTTTCTAATGATTCCATCAATGTTTTTATATAACTATTATTGCATGGTGGAAATGATAATTTATTGGTGGCATTCCTTGGGTTTCCTGGGAGCACGATTATCAGTTGACTTGTGTATTGTGCTGTTTTTGCTAGACAGAACCATCAAAAATAATTCAACAGGCTGGATTATTTTGTAGACTCTTCTCAGAAAGAAGCCCGAGGCAAGTTAGCACACAGTCTCTTACTGCTTTTTCCACTAACCATGAACATGTGCATTTCTCAAGTCTGAGATTTTAAAAAAAAAAAGAGGGCCTTGTTTTTCCTATCTCACTTCCCAAAACATGAAAAAAATTATTTGGGAAAAAAAAATAATCGCCCCTTTGTTGTCTCTTTTTCCTCCTCTCTAGAGAAATGTGTTTCTCTCCCAGCCATGGCGTGTTTAACATAGCAAACATGCTCTGTCAGTGTATGAGGATTATCCAAAAATTTTGTCCTTTCCAGTAAACAGAACCTTGTCTTGTGCGGAGTGATACTTTTCACTCGTCTACCCAAATTCTCATAAATCAGCCACAGCTTTTTGAGCCCTTTTGTTTCCTGTGGCTATTTTCAAATACCTGATTTCCTGCCCTTTTCTGATAGTTTATTTTCCCTAAGTAGGTGCTGGTGCCCTGAGAGAGAGGAGAACATCAGCAGTGTAGCTGTATCTGTCACGGTGGCAGAGCCTCTCTGTATCTCACCCGTGTTGTTTGTGTTTTAATGAACAGATGCTTCGCTGCGTTTCAGGGAGTGTATAAATTTCCTAAGACCCCAGATGCTGTTCTCAAACTGCCTGAGAATAATAACCCTCTTTCCCCAGTGCGGGATCCTACGCTTGCAGTCTAGCCCTCTAGTTTGCTGAGCCATTGTGCAGGCATAAATCTGGGCCATGGCTCTCTCTGAAATAAGGTATGCTAATTATTTATAACATCACATAGCAACCACTCCACATCCTTAACTAGTATTTCATGAGCCAATCAGAGTACTTCTTTTATCCCTTGTTAAGCCTTAGCATCAGCTCAGGAGAAAATCATTTTAGCAGATTTAACACCATTTAAATACTACTTCAGATGTATTTTTCATGAATTTATTTTATTGAAAAAGTTTGTAATGATAATGCACGTCTTATTTGTGGCTTTTGTTATTTGTCAGGTTTTGAAAAAAGCGAGAGGGCTCCTGCTGCACATGCTCCCATTATTCTAACTTAGAATTAAACAATGAGATGTTTGTAGAGCTCTATTTTGTAATTTTTTGACCGTGGTTTAAATCCCATACATTACATGTAAGTCTTTGAAATCCAGTGTAAGGAGTTAAGAATGTAACTTCTGTTCCCGTGTTTGGCAGCCAGACCCTTTTATCTGAAAAAAACATCAAGCCTTAGTCTATGCTGACTTCAGTAATGATTTTTTTTCTTTTTTTTTTTTCTTCCCCACTTTTGTCCATGTACTAAAATCAATTTAAGTTGTTTGGAATTTCAGTGTAGAAAATACTTGTGTGTATTGGACTAGGTTGCTTTCCCAACCAGCAGCTTTCTGAAAGCTGGCAAATTTCTTTGACATGCACCTTCATAACTGTTCGCTCTTTAAATATGTGAAACGTATATGTAGCACTTAAAATAAGTCTTACATTAACTGAGTTCACTCTAGGTCAGTGTTCCTTGTGAGCAGCAAACAAGACATAATCTTCTGTCTGGAAGCTGGGAGGATGGCATAGTGTAGACTCTCTTGAGATCCAGAAAATGTACATGTCTGATGATTCAGTGTCCAGACAGTTTCTGCTTTTGAATTATTAAACCACTACATAATCTTAAGTAACACTACTGCTGTCATGCAGTATTTCATATGCTAGAATCTCTAAACTACTGGGTTTTTTTCTCCTCTCCTTCCAATTTAGTGGAGGAAGGGAGACCATAAGGAGACTTCTGAATATGGGGGTTACATATCCCCATGATGTGCCCAGGTTGCTGTAAAGAGAAAAGTCTTGAGAAAGCCAGGAAATTTGTGTTTAAAATAACAACAGTGGGAGCCAGAATATTGGCATTGCTCCTGTCCACCGTGCAGGAAGGCCTAATTGGAGTTTGGGCCTGTGTCTACTTTATTAAGTACCCGAAAAGGATCTGAACAAAACCCATAGCTGGCCTTAGCTGGCAATGCTGAGCTCCAAAGATCTGCCTCTGCCATTGTCACTGCTGGCAGAACCACAGGGATAAAAGTGAAAGTCACTGACACCATCAACTTTTCAGCATCTTTGACTGCCCAGGCTCCCTAATTTATATTTTTTTCTTGGCACTTATCTGCTCGGTCTGTATTTGCAGAACTTAGTCAATTAATGTAACTGCTGTGCATCCAGCGTTTAGAGACTCATTTACCCAACACCTTGTAGTTGTTATGGTTTACTGGGGGGAAAACGCATTTATTTATTTTTTACCATGTGTTTGCAGTGCACTTTTGCTTAAGTTAGTGTAAAACATCAGAAGGTCCGTGTCAGTCTCTTTCCTGAACTTTTATGTAAACTTCCAGGAGAGTGTGTTTTCCTCTCTTTTATTTTTGTTCTGATGCTTCTGAAACAGTATGTTAAAAAAAAGTCTTTAAGTAAAATAAGGATGAAGGAGCAAGTTCTTGCAGACAAAGGTAGGTATGTGCTGAGGTATTTAACTCCTGGAGAGGGATGTATTGGTCAGGTTGTTTGTGCAGAGGGATTGGCTGCTCTTTCTTATTCTCTCTAGGATTATCACAGAAATTGTAGACACCCACATTAAAAGAGGAGAAAACATTCTTGATTCTCCATTTCATTTGTGTATTCTTTCCATTTTCCAGTGTCGTTTATTCTCTCCAATTATATCCTTTCTTTACTTCTTTTACTCCCTGTGTCTGTATTGGCCCCAGACTTTCAGCTCTGTGGACTGTACATGAAATATATTGACTGCCCCCATGTTCTTCTCCCTGGCACCTTCTCTGTTGTAACTGCTTTCACTCATGTGTCCACGTTATTCCTAACACTTTGCTGTTTCCGTTGTAAGATTTTTAGTTACAGATATTACTGGATGTGAGCAGTGTGGTCATGTCTCTAGATTCAAAGCCAGACATAGGAATACTTACTATGTTGCCTGCAAGGAAGAGGGTGAGTTAAGGAATTAGTACAACATCTCTATTTCTTGTCATGAATTTTTTTGATGGGCTGTTGGTCATAGTATAGGGCCAGAGCCCTTGTTGCCATCTTCATGTTTGCTAACACAAGGAGGTCAGTGAGCTTTCAGGCTCCAGCCTTTCACATGTGGGAGAAGAGTTGGTGACCACAGTGTGCTACTGATGATACAGTGTTTGTGACAGGTTTGAGATTTTTCCATTAAATATTTTGGTGAAAAGCATATGCTTTGGTGAAATGTTTTTGCATGAGTAATTCCATGGAGTTTCCATTCCTGAAGATAGCCAGAGTTTGACTTGACAAGGCCCTGACCAACCTATCTAAGTTGTCCTGGCTATGAGTAGGGGCATTGACCAGATGACTTCATGAAGTCCCTTCCAACCTAAGTTACTCTCTGACTCAAGTTTTTTTTCCTAGATTAGTTTTGTTGAAAAGAAAACTATAAGACCCTGAGTAAATAATGCTAACTTTTTTAGTTTAAAATGGACCATCCAAACTTTTGAAAAGAATTTTTCTAGTTCTGTAAACCAGGTCGGTACCCAGCATTAAGTTAAAATGAAAATGCTTTTTAGGTCCACAGAATGTTGATTGAAGATAGCTTTTTACAGTGAAATTTTTTTGAAAGATTTTTATTTCTTACTGAGCATAAAGTTGTTTGGTTTTTTTTGTTTTAAAACTAGCTTGTGAACTAAACCTCTTGTTTCCCTACCTCTAGATGTAATTTATTCCTATGCACAGCACGCTCACTTGGTATTTTACCTAATAAAGTATTGAAGGTTTGGTTCTGCACCACTGAACCCAGCAGGAGTGCTGGTGGTGAGAATGACCAGGTCTGCCATGTGGCATTAATGCAGGGTTGTCATGCTTGTCCCCCTCTTGGTATGTGATCCATGCACTTAGGGAGTGTCCATCACATCTCACATGGAAGGCAGGATTAGGAGCTAAATCTCCTAACTTCCAGTATAGTGGAAAAGACTGGGTAAGATGAACTCTATCATTCGAGGCGTGAATTTTTTGGAGCAGCTGATGTAGTTGAAACATGTTTTAATGGTAGAGGAAGTGAGTTTAATCAAGGTTGTGAAAAAGGGCTTCTTTGGGAGAAAGATTTTTTTTTTTAAATTTATTTTATTTTTTTTCCTGTGTAGTATTCTTCTGTGGAAGAACAACTTAAGCATCCAAAGTAACAAATAACCACTGTTTTATACGTGACTGGGCATTATAATAAATAGTTCTGGTGAGTTGAGATATAAATATTTAGTTGGAAAAAGAATAAAAGTGAAATGTTTCCCCTGACAGCCTTTGATTTCCAGTGATTCCATCATCTTGTAGCTTAAGGTCACCTGCGCAGTGGAAGTAACTAGAAGGTCTGTCTTTTTCTTTGTTTTTAACACTCCATTAATGGCCTCCTTTCTCTTTAATTAATAATTGATATGTCTGAAGTGTAGGAGATAAGTGGAAAAACAAACAGAGTAGAGAATGCCTAGCAAAGTGCTTTGCTGGAGTTGTTTGTTCAGCATATTCCAAGCTTGCACATTGGAGAAAACAGCTTTTTTGTTGGGGAGGTGGGAGCCAGAGAGCCCTGCATGATTTTGTGCACTCCCTGATATGTGTTTACTGTCGTTTTTAGGAGTTCCAACACCCAGTCCCGAAATCCTTCGGCATACCTTGAATATGCTTGTACGGGAGAGGAAAATATACCCGACTCCGGATGGTTATTTCATTGTAACCCCGCAGACTTACTTTATAACACCATCTCTCATAAGAACTAACAGCAAATGGTACCATTTGGATGAGAGGATACCTGACAGGTCTCAATGTACCTCTCCTCAGCAAGGAACTATAACTCCCTCCACCTCGGGATGCGTCAGGGACCGAACACTACCCAAAAACCACTGCGACTCCTGCCACTGTTGCAGAGAAGACATGCACAGCATGCATGCCTCTACCCTACAGAGGAAATCAGCAAAAGACTGTAAAGACACCTACTGTCCTCCTTCGTTATGTCAGGTCCCGCCTACTGAGAAAAGTAAAAGTACTGTCAATTTTTCTTACAAAGCAGAGACGCTCACAAAGCCTAAGGATGTAGAAAAGCAGTCGAAGAAATTTGGCCTCAAACTATTCCGATTAAGTTTTAAGAAGGACAAGACAAAACAGTTGGCAAATTTCTCTGCCCAGTTTCCTCCAGAGGAGTGGCCGCTAAGGGACGAGGACACCCCCACCACTATACCCAGAGAGGTAGAAATGGAGATTATCAGGCGCATTAACCCAGACTTGACTGTGGAAAACGTCATGAGGCACACTGCACTAATGAAGAAACTTGAAGAAGAAAAAGCTCAGCGAAGCAAAGCGGGATCTTCAGCTCACCACAGTGGGCGAAGTAAAAAGAGCAGGAATCACAGGAAGTCTCATGGGAAATCGAGGTCACACAGCAAGACTCGGGTGTCCAAAGGAGACCCATCAGATGGCTCTCATTTGGATATTCCTGCTGAAAGGGAGTATGAGTTCTATGATCCCTTGACTCGATCCCCACGGGAAGGCTGTTTTATAATAGAGCACAAGGGAGATAATTTTATAATGCACAGCAATCCTAACATGATTGAATCTCACTTTCCCATGACACCAGAGTGGGACGTGTCTGGTGAGCTGGCCAAGAGAAGAACTGAAATGCCTTTCCCTGAACCTTCCAGGGGAAGCTCCCATTCCAAGGTCCATCGGAGCCACAGCCATACACAGGATAGAAGGTCAAGGAACGAGCGGTCCAGTAAGGCTAAAGAAAGGTCCAGGTCCATGGATAACTCCAAGGGACCTCTGGGCTCGGCTACTTTAAGCACACCTGAAGACATAGGTGAAGGCTGTAGCCCGGATGACCAAACAACTAGCCAAACGTACATTGACGATAGTACCTTAAGGCCATCCCAGACTCTCAGTCATCAAAGGGCTCTGATTTCATCTGCTGGCTACAAAGAGACTTGCATCCCTGAAATAGCTAGTGGCAGTGTAGAAAGCCCCAGTTCCTGTAGCCTGTTGGAACAAAGCAAGCCTACAGAGAACTTGCCATCGTACAGCGAGCTCAACTCCTGCACGACAAAATCTGCCGTCGACGACTATTTTCAGTGCAACACATCCAGTGAGACCGTGCTCACTGCTCCATCACCTCTGGGAAAGAATAAAGAGGATCACGACACGCTGACAGGGACAGATGGGCTCAAAAAAATGACTCCCGTGGAAAGACAGTCTCAACACGTTGTGAGGGAACCCGGGGTGCACAAAGAGGAGTCCCCGAAGGGCCCGAGCGGCGGTGGTTCGGCGGTTTCTGGACAAACTCCAGAGGTGATCACGAACGGGCGGCTGGTTCCACACCACAGCGCTGAATCCAGCAGCCTCGACAAAAGGAAAGAAATATTTAGCAAGGATACGCTCTTCAAACCTCTGCACAACACCCTCTCTGTGAACAGCTATCACAAGTCCAACGCGCCCCTGCTAAAGCCCCATCAGAAGACCCCCTCTGACACGTTGCCGCTCAGATGCGAGAAACTTGAACAAGCGATTGTAACCTCAGTCACACAGGTCCTGCCCGTCTCACAGAGGCAGCAAGAGACAACGGGGAACCAGGAGGCCTCCTTCGACTACTACAACGTATCCGACGACGACGACTCGGAGGAAGGAACCAATAAAAATGCCGAGGAAGAAAAAAACAGGGATGACGTGGGCACGATGCAGTGGCTCCTAGAGAGGGAAAAAGAGAGGGATCTGCAGCGGAAGTTTGAGAAGAATCTTACCCTTCTCACCCCGAAGGAAACAGAAAACAGCAACAACCAGAGAGCCACCCACTCGGCCCGCCTGGACAGCATGGACAGCAGCAGCATTACTGTGGACAGCGGGTTCAACTCTCCACGGTAGGACTGGCACATTCATTGCAGCTTTACAGACTAGACAGTTCTGTGTTTAGTTATGTGTGTGTGTGTGTGATGTCACTGATTAGGGCCGTATTAAATCATTTCACGTGTTTTCAGACGGTATTTTTTGCAGCTCTGGAATCTGGAATTCCAATGTGTGGGTTTCCCACCATACAGTGAGCAACCTATGATCATTTGCGGCTTTGACTCTGTGTTGGTTTGTTTTCTGTTTGCTGAAAACCTCCCTGTATCCTTTTTTTTTCTTTGTTTTTTTTTTTTAATGTATTAAACTTGTGTTGCATTTAGAATAGAAGATAAGAGCTCCTTCATACTCCCCCCTTCCCTTTCCCTTTAAGATACCATCAACAAGACTAATGAGAAGATTAGACATGACTAGGTGGCATAATCTTTGGCTCAGACCAAAATACCACGATGATTGTTGATGGGTTTGGGCTTTTTTGTTTTCTTCAAAAATTTTGGGAGTGTATCTATCACCATTCCAAACTGGTGGAACCGGAGCAGCACTTTTCTGAAAGCACTGGATATTTGAACTTCAGTGGTGACCCAGCACTGCATCAGCAGAGAGGGATGCCTTGCCTAAAATACTTGCCAATATTGTCCAGACGTTTGCGTGTGGTGGTGCTGGTTAGGCATTTCCATGTCAGGAATCTCAGAGACCTAGGGAGGAGAGAGTTGCTGGTGTGTTCCCCGCCCTGAAGAATTTCCAGGTTAAGAATCCTTCACTGGAGCCTTCTTTCTTCTCTCTCTGGCCTCTGACACTCCTAAGTCCCTGCTGGAATGGGGCTTGCCTGGTTTTGTTTGCCCTGGATAGCAACCCATCAGAGTTCAGAACAATGACTCTAAGAACACAGAAATAATTTACAGTGGTAGTTCTCTTACAGCATCTTACTTAAGCTTAAATTATTTATTGCCTTTGTCTAAAAATAAAACCTTCAAGACTGGATTTGTATTAGGTGAAAGAAAACGATTTTGGGGGCTTTTTTGTTGGCTTTTTTTTTTTTCCCCTGTAAAAGTTGTTCTTATTCCTCAGAATTGTTTTTTTTTATTATTTTTAATCTATAGCAAAGGCTCTCACAAAGGCATGTGAAGGATTTCCTGCTTCTACTCAAGACTAAATTTCATTTTCAGTTAAAGTCATGTCACTTTGGAATAAATTCCTTTGGATTTGATAGCTACTCCCACTTGATAATGACAAGGAGGTAATTATTGGGCCTGTTGCAGCATGCAGTGATCATCAAACTAGAGCAGGCTATTAACATATGTATCATTTTTCTGAGTAAAAAAATTTGGAAAAAAAAAAATTGAGTACTATTAACACTGAGTCCAGCTTAGAAAAGAAACTTCAGGAGGTTTTGAGTTTGTTCCTGTTATTGATTGTTCTGCAGGTGCTTGGCATCCTTCTCACATATGACTGTTGTATGAGGCAGTTTGCACTGTTCTTTTTTAAATGTAACCTCTTTTTTTTAGTTGAAGTACTATATTTGCTGTCAGTTTTTTGGGGGAGGTATATGATGGTGTTTGCTTCTTCCCCAGCCTGTCTCACTCCACAGAGTACATTTCACCCCCAGGAGAGGATGTCGACTGGATAAAAATCACTGGTTTAGACTACTATTTTGCTAGCTGTTTGCTAAATTAATATCAAGCTTGAGTTTCTGGTTAGTGCAAAGGCAGACGGTTCCTTCCCTGATTATTTACACAAAATCTAAAATTTCTGTTGATGTTAATCTTAAACTTATTTAACAGGGAACAGAACACAGGGAGCATTCTGGATTTAGTGCTGCTATACCACTTTGGTCAGTATATATTGTGCTGCTATTATTTGCCTACTTTATAACAAAAAATATAATCCACAGCCCTTTTCCAGGAAAATCAAATAAGCTCTCTAGCATCCCTCTGGTGAAATTCACCTAGATGTGAGAGTGTCCATTAGCAGATCCCTAGGGAAGAATTTAGGAACAGGACATGATATTCCTCAGGTGGACTTCTAACTTCCACTGATGTTCTGACTCTTGGCTTCCTGAGGCGTGGGGGGTATCTTTTCATTTACTCTGAAGCATGTGGTGTTGCTTGGAGAATCAAAATTACCAGTGCTACGCTGTGAAAGAAAAAGTTTATTTTTCAAAAATGTGACAAATTGGAAAAAAAAAATAGTAATCCAGGATGTGGTTAAGGAGATTTGCAATGGTCATTTGACTTCAAAAGTATTTTGTGTGTGAAAACGGTGAACACGTCACTATTGGGAGGACAGCCTTGCAGTATTTGTTGATTGCTTTTATGCAAGTTGTATATAGTAAATGTTAGCTGTCGGTATTAATTTTATTCCTTCATTTTTAGAGCCTATATAACGCTGCTGCTCTTTTGTCACCTGAAGGAAAAAGCTAATTTTGGCATTACTCTGCGTGCAGAATTCTCACTGCAGTCTTTGTGTCTTTACGTGCTGTAACAGTCAGTTTGTAACATCAGAATTGAAAATGCTTGAAGGTCTGGAATCCCATAAAGAATGGTATAAAACTGAGTGATCTCTGAAAAACAAAGGTTGCATCTGTTTTCATTAAGAAAGCAGAGAGAGAGGAATCAAAACAGGAGCAACAGGAGTGCAGCTCACAGAGATCTCCTGCTCTGTGTGTCACCCATCAGAGCTGTTCAGAACTATTGACAGTAGGGTGTTAGTTGGCAGATGATGATCAATACCATTTTGATAAATTTAAAAAATCTACAGGAATTTCCCTAAAAGCACCATCGATTTTCCAGGTTCAGTCAGTTTACCATGATGTAAATCTGCCCTTCAACTAAGCAAGGTGTTTCTTCCTTCCCCCATGCCACGTGCTGGCAGATTTCTCCCCTGCCACATCCAAAGCTGTGCATTCCTACTCTTGCCATGAAGGTAGCACTAATTATTTTTTTTTTCTTTTTTTTTTTTTTTTTTTTCTTCATAGGGCTAGTATTTAACTGAGAGCGGTCCCTGATCTGTCTGGCTGCATGGCTCAGCAGCAGGGAAGCAGCAGGAACATGTGGCAGGGTCAGGTCCACACAAGGCAGGCAAGAGCTGCCCCTTTCAGTAGCAGGTAAATTTAGGTTGACTTTAAACCAATTACAAAACTCTGTCCTTAGTACCTTCGTTTCTAGTGCTTATTTAACAAATAAGTCCTCTAAATTCCTCTGTAAACATCTCCATAGCAAGTGGGGATGTTATTTTGCAAAGAAGTAGGGATACAGGTGAAGGATTCAGAACCAGGGACCACATGGGTATTTGAAAACCAAATCTCTTTCTGCACAGGAACATGTTATTTGGAGACCAAAGATTATTAAGAGCGAAAAGAGAACAAAAGGAGTAGTAGTGTTAAAATGAGCCCTAGCCTATCTTGCCTGAGTGTTTTAAAAGGGTAAAACACAGGTTCCTCTACGTTCATAATTAGATGCATCATTAGAAGGCTTAGTCTTTAAAAGTGCCAAGTGTCCCGTTGCTCCCCTGCATAGGTGATATGTTGAGACTAAAGGAGCATTGTCTGTTCTGTGAATGAAATAGCAGCATTAGTTGTTGGTTAGGGCATGATCCCAAACCAGTTAAGATTTCTCAGCGTCTTGTAGGTTGCAATTGTCTCAGCTGCAAAGCCAAATTGAAGTGTTGTGTTTAAGAAACTCGTGGGTTCAATGTAAAATAGCATTTTTAGTTAATATTTTGAGTAGAAAGAGATAGGTAGAAGAGCAGACAACAGAGGCAGCTGTGTTACGTGATTGCTTTCCTGGCTCTGCCTTGTCACCCAGCTGAGCGGATGAAGTTCCTTTGTGCAAAAATGCACCAAGAAAGAAAATTACCGTGTTCCACGTGCAAGATGGAAGCTGTTTCCTTGGGTGGAAAGTCCAGATGCTTGGTACTGGTTCAGCTTACCATTTGTGTGACAGCTGCAGCCCTGCTTAGTGCTGTGCCCGCGTTACAGTACGATGACTGCCGAGGAGGAACCTGTGTGTACCATCAACACGAGAAGGTTCCTTGGTGTGACGTTCCCTGCACACCCAGGAAACCTGTTACAAAACCATTCTCCTTTCCCATCTGGTCCATAGATCTGTAGGCATGTCATATATGAGCGTGTATATATTTCTTTTCCATTCCAGTACTCGCGAGAGCCTGGCCTCCAACACTTCCAGCATCGTGGAGAGCAACAGGCGTCAGAACCCAGCTCTGAGCCCTGCACACGGTGGCACGGGCCCGACGTTCAGCTTCCGAGCCACCACGGACCCGCCGAGCAACGAAGCTGAGAAACTCCAGAAACCTGCTAACTGCCTGCAAGCTTCTGTCACTAGTGTCTGACCATCACCCTGCCTCGGATCTCCTGTCTCATCCTACACAGCAAAGTTTACGACACTGGGACTGATGTTTACATCTTTGGGGGAAAATGAGGAAACGAAAAAAAAAGAGAAAAAAAAAAAAAAAAAGAAGCATCTCAACCACAGTTTTAGTGTTTACTTAAACTGTGCTGCTATGTAGTCTAGGGGCAACAAAGAAATCTTTATTTCAAGGTATTGCTTTTCACATTTGCGGCTCTGTAGCAACAGAATAGCAGTAGGGATAATATGTACACTTTTTGCTTCACTTAATTGTAACTGAGCACATATATGAAAGTCTAGACACTGTAAGTGTAATCTGCATTTTCAATGTCCATGCAGTTGCCAACTTCATTTTTAAAAAAAATGCCACAGATGTGTGATGCCCCCGGTCAGAGGCTAAACTCTGCTGCAGAGTTGATCGCTTTTTTTACTTCAAAAAACCTGAGCCACTGCTGAAAGTAACCAGCCAGGATCACCATGAGGAAAAACAATGCCAAACATGACAAGTGATGACCTCAGCTCTATCTGTGAATTATTAATACTAATCAGTCATTTTCACTGTGCGTTTTTGTGACACAATTTTGCAAATACCCGTTGAAGCGAGTGAAAAGGAGAGTTGGGTTTTGGTTTGGGTTGTTTTGGGGTTTTTTTTTAAGTGGAGGATGGGAAGGGAGACGGCTTCTCCTTTTGTGTTTCAAAAGTATGAGAGATGTTTACTTATGGAGACTTGCTACTTGACCTTCCGTAGTCATAAATGAGGAGGGGGGCTTTTGCATAGAGGGGGGAGCGGGGAGGGAAGGGAAAGTTATAACTGTCGTGGAGCCACAATGTGGAGTGACACAGAATATAACAAATGTCTTCAGTATAAATCAAGGATTTAAAAAAAATATATAAATCTAATCCTTGTGTCGCTCCTGGTATTGCAACTTGCCATTAATATAGGAATCAGGATAACTAATTTCTTGGCACAAAAAGATATTCTTTATGATATAAATGATAAGTATGGCCTGAAGAATTGATTTCTTTCTAGTGGAAGGACATAAATCTATTTTATGTAGCTTATTAAATAGAGTGCCTAAATTAGGCTATTAAAAATAGCATACATTGTAGTGATTATCAGAGAACAAAATTTAGAGAATTATAAACTTCTGGCCTTTTTATTCAGTGGATGTTATTTACAATCTAGCGTTTTATGGACACATCTAGTTTCTAGAAATTAAGTGTGTCCACATGGTTGGCAGTAGAAATCTGAAATCTGTAGGTATGGTATATCCTAATCGCTCTCCCCAGAACTGTTACTCCAAAGTAATTGGTCCTGTGCTAATTACTGCAGAGTATCTTGTAAGGATAGTTAAACTCCAAGAGTAATTTTTAGGTGTAGGGTCACATTCTGCTCTGTTACTCATGCAACCTGGTAGTGCAACAAACTGACTTCACATTTAACTCTATATTTTTACCAGAACAGGTGAATTGGTGGAAGAATAACAAAGATATGAAGATGTTCAGCAGCCCGAGCTGTTGCACAGCAAAGGGACGTTTACAGTGTCTCGCTCTTGTAGTACACAGGTATGAAAACCAACTGTACATAGTAAAAAAACCCAGTATTTTCATCAGGTTCTGGGGACGTGTTACTCTGTACACAAAGTCATTTGAGCTTCACTCATGTTCTCTGTTGTCATCAGAAGTCTTTACTGAAGATTCAGCCTTATGTTACGCAGTTGGATATAGTTCATTTCCTTAGAAAATGGCTTTCTAGCTCTGGACACGATCAGTTTCCAGTTGCGTCAAGAGCGCCAGTCGATGCCCAGGTCTGTTTTCCTTGGTTTCAGTGTATAATTTCCATTTCATAGGAGCAATAAGACCTTTCAGTGCACATAAAGGAGATTATTGTGCTTTTGGTTGGTTATCAAAGTCACTTGGCCTTTAGCCTTCTGCCTTATCATACCTTCCAAGACGTGCTGTAATTGCCCTATAATGCTTTGCATGATGCATCTTATTACTCAATATGTAACTCCAGCCGTACTTATTCCATGCGAACTGTAGAGTCAGAGTTTTTGTGGGGAATTGTCATATACTATGCAGTGGCTGACTGTGATTTTTGTTCTCGGGATGAGCTCTGACATCAGTAGTATGTATCAATTCAGTAAATAAAATATGTCGAAAGGATTAAAAAAAAAAAAAATTACGGTGATGATCTGAAGCACTAGCGGCAGTATCAAAAATGTGAACAGCAAAAACAAATTTCACCTTTTTGGGGAAATAAATATTTGTTTGTCAGAAACTAATCAGGATTTATGCAGGCAGCTGGTTGTACAGAAGACATAATTCCAACAGAATACGATCATACTTACCTATAAACTGTATAGTATGTTATTTTCTGAAGTTCCCAGAGACCAGCAGACAACGTAAATGTCATATTCATGTTGACATGGCACTGTACCAATATTAATGTGACTCTTGGAATATGGAATGTAAACAGAAGTTTCAAATAGAAACGTTCTAATCTTGAATTCTTTTTTTTTTTTTTTTTAATTTTTATTATTTTTCCTTTTAAAATCAACAATGGAATATAAGGAAATTCCATCTTGAGGTTCTGGTAACAAAACCACGAGAGTGGAGCTTGAGTGCTTTATGTCACCCTAATCCTTTGATGAAATCCTAGCCTTGTATTACATGGTTGCTTCTCTATCATTATTCTTCTTCTAATGTATCAATTTAAAGGTTTACAGAGTTAGATTAGGTTGAATCTGTGTTGTGTTCAACTGTAAAGGGTCAACACAAATCTGTCGGCATTTTGCACACTTAATATGTATTATTATAATACAACATGTTACTTTTATGGTAATTTTTTTTACACATATAACTACCTCCATGAATTTGATGAAATGCAGCAACATGAAAAGCGTATTGTACAAAGCAAGGTTCAAAACTTTTTGAAGCATTAGGTCATGGCGTTCTCTTGTGTGTCAATGCTTGCGTATGAAGTCATCATGTTTCCATTGCCACAATTTCCTTCTACGATATTAAAAAATCTGGCTTTCAGATGAGTCACTTAAAGGACTTGGACAAGGCTGGGTAATTGGGGTGAAAGTAAAAAAAAAAAAAAAAATAAGGGAGGCTGAAACCTTCCGTCCTCTCCCCCGGTTACTGCAAAAATTTCTGCCTGGTAGAACTTGAAAATGTATTTGTAATTTAGCAAATTAGGAACATCTACAGTCTGTGAAATCCGATGGACCGTTTGGGGTGTAAGAGAAGCCACTCTGGGTGTTTTCTTGGCAGCCTTCAAGTACTTTGGGGCCCTGTTCTGCCTCCCTCTTTGTCAACACACGGGGTCCTCTAAGGATGTGTACTCTGTTGCGTCTGAAACGCTCGCTCCTCTAGAAATCACCAACGGCCTTTCATGGCCTTGGCCGGGAGCGGGATCAGGGGACCCGACCCGAGGTATGTGCCTCTGGTTCCAAGAAGGTGGGCAAGTTTCCAAGAAAAAGGAAGCTGGCTTTTGAAAAGTCACCAGCTGCAACAAGCCACCTTTCGAGAGGGAAAAAAAAGAAAGAAAGAAAGAAAGATTTTTTTATTTTATCGTTTTTTTATTGTTGGTTTTTTTTTTCCTTTCCAAAAACCAAAGGAAGAAAGTGGCAGTTGAACCTAAGCAGATCATGTTTTATTTTTAAAAAATCCTGGTTTATGAACACCTCTTTTAGCAAACCCAGTACCGTTATCCTGATGCAAATTAACATATGATCACCAGTCCAGCTAATTTTGCCATTTTAAGTATTCCAGTTGGAAAATGAGAAGAAAATCATCAGCCGTTTGACTCCTTGCACCACTGTAAATTGTCCCTTATGCACTAAACAATGTTCACTCAACTTTAAAAAGGAAAACGTATTGGAAAACAAATACTTTAATGAAAACCATGGCCTTAAGTGCTTGCCAGCAGTAGTTGGTTTTTTTTAGAAAAGAGAGCGAGCAGAGCAGTATTTAGAGGCCAGCATAAATACGGATAATACTTTGCACTTAAATCACAGTTTTTCACCCCAAGGCCTCAAAGCACTTGGTACCAGCGAAGCCTCTGGAGCCCATGGGGGTGGTCACAGACCCTCCTCTGTGTCCAGGACAAAAACAAAGGCTCAGAGTCTTCCGGCAAAGTTATTAACCAGTAGCTTTCTTAAAGTTTCTGGGAAAAGTTTAATAATTGCCCAAAGTGTTACATATTCATGCTCTGAAGTTCTTTTGATGCATTCAGCTTGCTTTGAGAGAGAAGCTACTTTGTGGTCCTGCGGAGGCTCTTGGAGTAGCAGTGCCAAACCCAGTCAGTTTTCACTTAATACGAGTCCTGCCGGCGGTGGTTTTAGAAAACAGTTGTTTTAATTAAAAAATTTGTTTTTCGGATACATTTCGCAGAGCTTTGCCTGACGCAGTTCTTCGAATTGTTGTGCTGAGAAAGCAAATAACGCTCCCAATCCGGCGTCCCACCCACAGTTTACAATTCTCTTTGCTCTTCTGAAGAAAGCTGTACAGTATTAAGAGAGAAATGTTCTATTTTTTACGAAATCCTTTTAAAAAAAAAAAAAAGAGAGAAGAAAAGGTATATATCTAAAACGTTCCCCCCCCCGACCCCCAGCATAAGTAAAGTGCATCGTTAAACTGCATGAGGAACATGCGGAGGACCCACCAAAAGCCAAGCTGGTGCTGGAAGAGAAGGGGAAGATGGGGCTTCTTCTGCTCCCGGGGCTGGGCTGGGTGAGGTGGGTGCCAACCCGGCGTGAATCCCCCCCCCCCGGGGTCTCCCACAGCTCCCAGGGAGATGGGGACCGGGTCCTTAACTCCATTGAAGCTCCCTCCAGAGCTGAGGGTTTCTCCTGTTCCTCCCCACCCCGACCCCGGACGCTTCAGAGAAGGAGCAGAAGACCAGAGGCGCGCAGATGGGCTCAGGTCCCCCGTGACACCCAGCCCTCCTGCCCTGTAGCCCTTAGAGCCACCCAAAGGACACCCACCCCCCCCTCCCCACCAAAGTGCGAAAGGGCCCTTGGAGAAAATTGGCACAGATGTTACTTTTGTACGTGGAGGAGACTTTTTAAGTTTAAAGGGATCATAAATTCTGCAGGTAACTTTTCTGTGAGTGACTGAATGTGGCTGTTGCATTTAGGTTTAAATGAGTTAATAAATGCAAGTGGGACTTACTGTATGTTAGAAGGGAGTTTTGCAGCCAAGACTGCCTTGTATAAATGTGTTTGCACTGAAAAAAAAAAAAAAAAAAAAAAATTTAAAAAATTACTTGGTCTCTGGTTGCTGTAAAGGTCATCCAAGATGGATGTTCTGTTTATATTGTATAGTATTTCATATGAAATAATTACAGTTCATGAAATGTCTTCCCTAACGTTACTGATTTATAACAGCACATTTGTAACATGGTTTTTATTGTGTCGGTGTACCATATTGTAAATGATGATTACTTGTCATGCTTAGTATAATAATTTAAAGGAAAAACAAACAAAAAAAAAAAAGGACAGGGATTTTTGTAAGTCTATATTTGAAAGTCCCTCCATAATGGTAATATTGTGTTCATGTTGTTTATGTAGTGTTGTGTGAAATATCCATTTTGGATTGTGTTACTTTTTAAGATATTAAATAACATTTGGTTATATGTTCTAAGTGGATTCTTTGCCCCCTTCGGTGGTTTTTAGAGAAAATACTGCACATTCCCGTTTAACGTGCTGTTTCCCTCCCCTCTCTAAGGAAACCTTGAACCAACAAAGCAGAAACCCAAAGTTCATCAGGGCTTGCTGAGCCCAGGAACGCTTCATACAAGCTCTGTGAGCTCTTCTA